>CM069456.1:53476067-53570950 GCA_035610835.1 Ophiura sarsii | reverse complement strand
ATGCTTCGCATTGCTAATCTGAAAAATCTGACCACCTCTGGAAAATATCTATTTTTTGATCTTCCAAAAGGTATCATGAAATTGATGCTTAATTCTTTTCTGGACTCACTCCCTTCCAAAAACAATCCGAGCCGTTGGGGTAAAAGAACTGACACTTTTAAGACTAATTGCAAAGAAACTCTTCAACATGTCTGATATCTTCCGATAAAGATCCTGAGAAAGCCGCCAACGCTCTTCGCACAAACCTAGAAAGTTGCAACAAGTGCATGTTGATTGAAAACAAGTTGTCATTACATACAGGCAAAACTGAACTGATTTTCTTTGGGACGAAGCGCAAGCTAAGCAATCATACTGATTTTTCTATTGTTCTCTGTGATGGTCAAGTTATTAAGTTTAAAATAATCGGTGATTTACCTTAGTCTTGAACTAAACCAATATCTTGGTGGTGAACAAATTGCACTCAACATAGTAAAAAAGGTCAATTCTCGCTGAAATTCCTATTCAGACAGGCACATTTTTTAAACCAAAACATTAAATAAAAAAAATCCTCAGCTCTTGTGTTATGCCTTTTTGATTACTGTATCCATCATGGTATGGTGGCATCTCTAAGTATCATGTTCATAGATTGCAATGTGCTCAAAAAAATATCATCAGATTTATCCTTAATAAGGATTCCATGTATCACATTAACCATACAAATTTCTTAACATTAAACATATCAAATATCAGTACCAGAGCCCAGAGCTGAGCAGTTTCGTTTAAACCACGTTTTTAACATTATTTAATGATACCTCACCTGGCCAAATTATATGAAAGATAACTTTATCAAACTGTCGAGAGTTTACATCATTATAATTTCTAACATTGTTGTTTGGTTTCGATTCCCCTGATGGGGGGAATCGATACAACTCGATTTACATTCGAATACCCTTTTCGTATGAAAATCTGTATTTTAATGTTAGGCAGCCATATAAAAATGTATACACTATAATAGTATACGATATTTTATAACTATCATCTGATCATGATATGGTTGTGTAAACGGGTTTATGTCATTAAGGGAATCGCTATGTGTTCATTCTGTTAAAACATCGATTTGACATTTGATACCATAACAACCACAGGACCCCTAAATTTCATATGAAAAACAAGAATCTTTGTCAAACCAAAAATGTCAAACTTATTGAACAAGAATGCTCATATTTTCTTAAAACAGTGAGAATGTTAGTCATTAGCATAAATTTTAAGTTATGTTTTAATAGTATCAACGTATACCTTTGACTTTGAAAATACAGGAACAAAGTTATGTTTTAATGTTACAGATGAACATAAACATGATTTGATGTAAAACTTATAATAAAATTAAATATGAGTTTATATACAAATAACTGGATATACATGATGTATATAATGTAATGTTGAAAATTATGTAAACATGCCGAAAAGCATATAAAAATGTGTTACGTAATGATATCCAATGTAAACACGAAAAGCACATGAAAATGTGTTAGTGAAATGAAAAGCATATGAAAATGTGTAAACGTGCTGAAAAGCATGAAAATGTGTAAACATGCTGAAAAGCATATGAGAATGTGTTAAACATGACATGCAATGTAAACATGCTGAAAAGCATATAAAAATGTGTAAACATGCCGTTATGTAATGATATTCAATGTAAACATGAAAAGCACATGAAAATGTGTTATGTGTTATATGAAATTGAAATGTGTAAACATGCTGAAAAGCATATGAAAATGTACTAGTATATGAAAATGTGCTATACATGATATGAAATGTAAACATGCTGAAAAGCATATGAAAATGTGCTATACATGATATGAAATGTAAACATGCTGAAAAGCATATGAAAATGTACTAGTATATGAAAATGTGCTATTACATAAAATGTGAAAATTATGAATGTAAACATGCCGAAAAGCATATAAAAATATAAAAATGCTGAAAAGTACATGAAAATGTGCTAAACATGTATATGATATGCAATGTAAACATGATGAAAATCATATGAAAATGTGTTATACATGTATCGATAATGTAATGTAAACATGATGAAACTATGTGAAATGTGAAAATTATGATAGAAATAAACAAAAGAAAAAAGAAAAAAAATGTTACAAATGAAATATTCACATGTCATGGCGTTACAAAATATATTCAGATTTGATGCTAATTGTGCCATTGTTTTAAAACAGGTGACGCAATTTACTGACAAAACTTCAAGCTTTTCTCAAAAATTAGCCTTAAAAATCAAAATGTGTATCGATAATCGATATTGTCGGTCTCGCTCGGCAGGCGTCTGCAGACGACATTCAAAATTTAACAAAATGTTTCAAAATGTCTAAATTATTCAATTTCATCACCAGATTTGGAATTATTAAGAGAATGCATTTAAAGAAGTTCAAACATGCCTCGTATTGTTGGTACAATAATTCTTGAGATAGACTTTGAAAGTTGGGAAAGATTTCTGAACAATTTGTTTTGTAAATGGTTAAAACTAATAGCCGCGTGGAAAGTGTGTAAAATATATACTATTCCAAAAGCGGAGCCTAACAGCCAACACATTGAAAGAATGTAGCGCTTAATTTTTGTGTCATAGCACCCATATTTAGAAGTATAAATAGAAATGTCTAAATGTCCTCCATTTTGAATATGTGGAACACCATTTTTTTCTATGACATCGTGTAGATTCAGTGTAAGCTGCCATCTCGGTTAGACACCACGCCGGTACACAATAAGTGGCTATTGTAATGCATGGGTCCATTGACTCATGTCCGCTATATCATGGAATTAGTAGAGGGAGAAGGAATCACAACGAGATAACCTAAAATCCGATTATCTATTCAACTTTACAAAGGATTGAACATTGCTACGTACCAGATGTGTTGAATTATATTGCCGACTATAGCCAATTCGAAAGTTACGCATACACATTTTGCTTTATACATTTCTATGTGAAATAAATGCTCAAAATCTCACGAGACGCGCCGATAATATTGCAATTGGAAATGTTTATTTGTTAATGTATCATATGTTAATGGCAACAAGTATAACTCATTGAATAACACAATACGATAATATTGACCAGTTTTGACAAATTAAATATGATAACATTTCATTAAATAATATTAAAATATTCCGATTACATGCGGGAAATTAAATTGCTCGCAAATTATACCTAAATTAACAAAACACACAATCAAATTTACCATATGAATGCCCCAGACTACCCCTTCCTGATAGAATGCATCAAAGACAATCACTTTTATAAGCCAAACATACTCTGCCACAGATATCAAGGTCCATATAATTCAATATGGTTTTCTTATAGGACCGATATCAGCAGGAACAAACACATCATGATACTATTGCTATATCATGTTAATGTATTCAGATTCAACAACGTTATTGATACACCTGTTCAAAACTACCGCCAACGGACACACTACTAATTCCTTGGCTATACAAAAGTGGCATTATCACGTTACGCTAAGCTAGGATAATGCTCTCTAATATAATTAAATAACAATCAATGTTATAGCTCGGCAATGTGATTGGAGCGATAAGTCAGGATCATTGTTATTCCTTCTGTATCCACTATTTCTATGGCTATTACATGTATATCATCAAAACTGTAAAAACACTGACTCGCTGTTTTGTAACAAAACTATCACTATTTGACGTGCGTCCACCACTTTTAACGTGGAAAATCAGAACCTATGTTTTAATACTGAAATCAAAAGTTTGCTTAAAACTAGTGAGCATGTTAGGTAATTTTCAAAAATTTACACAAAATATTATATTTATATTACAAATCTATCTTTTCATTTAAATTTATTTTGACACAATTATACTGACAGTTTATACACTGTTCTTCAAAATGCATGGATCTATCCTGGGATCTATGTTGTTTTGTTTTCCTGTTAAATGGGTTAATTCGCGTATTCATGGCGACATGAAAATTATGCAAATTTGATGTTAACATGGTTTATAACACTATTGTTTCAAAACCAATGACGCAAACCTTTGTAACTTTTACTGGCAGACACTTGAAACTGTCTTTTTTAATATTAGCACAATAATTCCAATGTGTACCGTAATAATTGCCGACCCCTTGCTAATAATTGCCGGCCCACTTGCTACCAACTCAGGTTAAAACATCCAAAACCCACGGGCAGTTCAAAAAGGCAGTAAAGAGTCACTTTCTATCTTGATTTTTCATCCATTTTTTTATATCCAGTTGTTTCATAAAAAGTGCAATATATTTTGTGTGCAAATATATATATGATGTTTTTATAATGTGCTGTTTTAATAAGGACCCCAATGGAAATAAGCCCTTTTTAGAGCTTTCTTGGGCTATCCTTGGCATTATATGTTTTATTGTATTAATATGTTGTGTTAATTGTTGTAAGTTTTTAAGATTTGTATATTTGATATGATGTATTGTATCTCTGTGTCTTGATATGCCAAATAAAACTAAACTAAACTAAACCCTGTTTTGCTTGTACCGTGAAATCTGCTATCCTATTGTTGCAATGGAAATAACACACTTCGCCATCCATGGCTTAGTTCTTCATGGGTTGGTATCCAGGCAGTGGCGTAGCTAGGATTTTTTTCAGGGGGGGCAAGATTTCTAAAATGTTCGTAAAAGGTTGCCCCAATTTTTTTCTAGTGACTTACCTCGTGAAATTCACGTAAGTGGGGGGGGGGGGGGGGGGTCAAAAAATTTCGCACAGTCCAAAACAAATCGCTCAGTCACAAAAAATCGCATAGTAAATGTACTACATGTACAATTTTGCCTTCTATTTGGCTAATAACCTCGGTCTTTTTTCTCAATTTTTTCCTATTTCCTTTTTTTCTCACCTTTTTTTTTTTAGGGTGGTGGGGGGCGGGGGCACAAATCGGGGTTTTTTTTGTCAGGGGGGGGGGGGGCATTTGCCCCCCCTGCCCCCCCCCCCCCCCCCCCCCCCCCCCCCGAGCTACGCCACTGTATCCTGGGTTTTTAAACTTAAAACACGCAGGTCCCTATCTAACCATGCTAACCGCGATCATCTTCCCTTGCATGGCTCGCTACCATTTGACGATGAGCGCGTTTCTACTATTGTGTAGGTAATAGCTGACTCGCTTGGCATACAAATGGAACAGTGTTGTAGGACTCGGGACTCGGACTCGGACTCGAGTCCGACTCGAGTCCTTTTTTTCAAGGACTCGGACTCGGACTCGGTCCCAGTACTCAAAGACTCGGACTCGGACTCGGACCCCAAGGACTCGAGGACTCGGCTTCGAGTCCTCAACGAGTCCGGCAAAATTGGGTTTTTCAGGTGTTTTATTTTCATTAATTTACCTAAAGTTTGTTTTGCTGAGGGACTGAATTCCGCAGTCCGCTGCTGGCAAAAAATAACTTCCCGATATATTGATAAATGAATAATCGAATGAACCAAGACAAATGCCCAACAAAAAATCGATTCATCCGTTATTTTGCCTGCGCTCCCGTGGAACGAATATTCAGCAGAGGGGGGTTGATCATGCGGCCACATCGCGCCAGATTGTCCCCCAAAATGGTGCAGATGCTGATGTTCCTGGACCTTAAGTGCAATGAGCATCTTCTTTAAATTCAACATATAACATTAGGCCAACTCAAAACTGCTTTTGATGATTGATGAGGTCAGGTGTTGTCAAGCAATGAAATATTCAATTTTCTTCCCTGTTTCATTTTCATAGCCTTATTTTACTGACATGCTTATTTCAATGTAAGTACTCCCAGTTCCAAAGATATCGTCAATTTAGTATTGCTTTAAAAACAGTGAAATACAAAGAATATTAAATTGTATTCTGGCTTTTATCAGAATTATTAGCCTTAGCAATAGCAATAATTTACTTCTTTAGCTTGATCTGTTGTTGTTCGTCCATCGCAAAGCAAAGATGACAATGACTAAGATTAGTTCGTTAAATTTGATCTATGTGTCCGAAGATGACTAACAATATAGACCAATCCGGGCAAGGAAGCATCTCCCACATGTGTGGCACTTGTGATCAGTATCTGGCGTTGTGACACTTGCTGCTCTCGTCTTGCGGACCTCACGTTTTCCTCCTACACTCTTTCTAATTTAAGTAATTTTGCACGCAAATAATTGCAGATTTGTGAATAAAAGAACAACCACAAAGACAACACAAGCCTAATAAGTTAGTTACTGAACTGACTGTGATTATACTTTAATTAGTAATTACAAGTAAACAGTATAGAACTGAAATTCTGATTAATAAAACGTGATATAGTATTGGTGAACTGCGTTTTGAATTTGATACATAAGGACTCGGACTCGGACTCGGATATTGATGACTCGGACTCGGACTCGGACTCGGACATAAAAATTGGCAAAGACTCGGACTCGGACTCGAGTCCTTTCCTCAAGGACTCGGACTCGGACTCGGACTCGGATGATGAGGACTCGACTCCAACACTGAAATGGAACACATGATAACTCAATTACGTACATTCAAACATTATTTATTAAATCAACACGCCATTAACATAGACTATAACACGATAAATAACAGGCGTTGCAAGAATAAACAAGAGATGTGCTCTACTCCGTGGAACAGTGGCGTAACTAGACTTTTTCATTTGGGGGGCAAGAAGGGGCAGTGACTTGAAATGGGGGGGCTCCTAAGATTTTTTGAGTAAAGAGATGCGCGCGTAGCGCGCGAAAATTTTCGACTTGACAGCTATTTTTGGCAATTGAGTTACATTTTGGCTCTAAACAAGCTTGTACAAAGAATATATCATTTTGGGAAGACATATGCGCGTGTAGCGCGCGAAATTTTTTCATATGTGTACTTTTGACCATCATAATTCCATGATTCTTTTCGTCAAATGAACCGACAGTGCCAATCTCAACCGACACGATGTCATTATTGGGGGGGATTTGGTGTGTACTTTGTTTGTAAATTTCATTTACAGCCGTACTTAATTTCATTTGGGGGGGCAAGCGGGGGGGCAAGGGTTCCAAGTGGGGGGGCTCCCGCCCCCCCTGCCCCCCCGCTGGTTACGCCACTGCCGTGGAAACGATAGACTGGCCACGTATTGAGAAAACAGATCGATTAAGTACTCTTGTGACTATTTCAGTGATTCTAGATTATATACATCAATAAACATTTATAACAAACAGCGTCATAACACTACTGAGGCACTGAACATTTAACGCTATTTGAAATAACTGTGATTACCGTTAACTTTTTTTATACCCCGTTTCTACTCGCGAACAGGTACCGCTAAGTTTACAAGAGTCCTTATCGATGGGCCGCGACATTTGTTGCCGTTAGAAAACTTAACGGTAATTAGGGTTTCTACTGCAACTTAACGTTAAAGGTAGATGTTTCGATTTTCAACTTGAAGTTTTCTATTCTACATGAAAGGTCATCCTTAAAAGAGTTGTATTCCAAAGTTTGAGTTGCATAACTCTATATAATGGTTCTTATTTTAGACGCACAAGATGCCGTGAAATGTGCCCATTTAGTTGTACACAAACTATATTGGTGGTTAACCACCTTTCGCGGTAATTCGATGTTATTTCACCGATTTCTTCGTAATCATACTGATTTGGACCGTCAAATTTCAGTATGTTAATCAGAAAAATATGATCTTTCATATGATATGAAAATCTCCATATGTTTGAGAAAAATCTGTGTTATGAAAATGTGATCGGGTCATATACCTTTAATTACCGTTAAGTTGCCCAGTAGAAACACGCTCTTAGAGTGTTTTCTAGTGAGGCACTGGAAAGTTAACGCTAACTTAACTAAACAGTAACTACCGTTAACTTTTTATCCCCCACCGTTTCTACTCGTGAAAAGTTAGCGCTAAGTTTACAAGCGTTCTAATCGTTGGGCAACGACAATTGACCTTTCGTTATACCAGAAATTGCCGCCCCACTTGAAAAAGACGGCCACCGTAACGTAGTTCCTTGCCTTTTAATATTAATTGTATGTTAACAACACACACACGATAAATGAACACGAAATTCGTCATACACACAGAGTCACAATGCGTAGCATCCAGCGTGTATACTACCGGTTCACAAGAACTTAACGGTAAGATTTAACGGGTGGCACTTTCTACTGGGCAAGTTAGCGTTAATTACCGTTAACAAACCTGGTATGTGCAGGTTTTTGCCGATTAGAAAAGTTAACGATAATAAGCGTTATTTGGCTGTTATGTTTCTACTGCAACTTAACTTTAATCCCCCCCCATTTCTACTCGCGAAAAGTTACCGCTAAATTTAAAACATATAAAGCATCCTAATCGATAAACCACGTCATTTGACCTATCGTTAAATACTACAAATGGTGCCCCACTTGAAAAAGACTGCGGCCGTAATTCCTTGTCTTTTGTAACTACAATTTAACAAATAGGCCTACGATGAATCTACATGAAATTTGTCGTAAATGCAGAGCCAGCGTGTAGGCCTACGTGTATTCCTCTCCGGATCACAAGAACGTAAGATTTATCGGGTTGCTGTTTCTACTGGACAAGTTAGCGATAATTACCGTTAAGTTGCCCAGTAGAAACAAACTCAATGACGACACATAGATTGCTTAAATGTAATTCCAGCATGCAGTAGAAGCGCACTGTGCAATGTCCAATATATGAATTTAGATTAGGCTCAATACAATGATACCAAAAATGTGAAAAGTCTCGCTGATTAGTTCCTTTAGAACCATTTCATTTCTGTACGTTTCAATGTAAAAGTAAAACACGGATTGAATTAGTTCCTGCACAGTGCGTTTATACCGCATGCTGGGATTACATTGAAGCAACCTCTGGTGGTGACATGTGGATTTTCATTGATCACGTTGTTATCATTGATCATTCATGCATTGATGATCTCGACCTTTTCTTCGAGGCATAGCTAGGTACCTTTTAACTCCGATACGCATGGATGAGTTTGATTGATTGACTATACACACTAAAAAGATTATATTCAAAATGTGAATTTATTTCCTTTTCAAATATTTTTGAATAGAAAACTATTCAAAATGAAAAGAATCGTTTCATGCACTAAAATTTATCTATTCAAAATGTGAATAGATTTACTTTTCAAATTTTTTTGAGTCGAAAACTATTCAAAATGAAAAATATCGTTTCATTTTGAATGACAAAATGCCGAGGGACGCTGTAATCGCTAATTTGCATACTTTACTTGGCCTTATATGAGCCGAGTAAATTGTCCAAATAGCTCATTAGCATAATTGCAATGTTACACAAATTAGCACCGGTGCTCGTTTGTACCACAATAATTAGCACCGGTGCTTGTTTGTACCATTTCTCGTTTGTACCATTTCTCGTTTGTACCATCTCGTTTGTACCATTAGTATGCTAATGAGCTAATTTGCACCTTTTATTCATTTAAATATATTATTTTATTTTAACTTAAAAGTCGATGCATTAATTTAACACCATGGAATGTGTATTGATATGTATGCATATCTTCTCAATTGTTTTAAGAAAGTTTTTTCATTCATGCACAAGTTGATAAAGAAAGTTATTGTTCATTCAATAAATGCATACATGTATATTGTGCAAGAACATAAACATCAAAGAGTGAATGCCCCGGCAGCCCCCCCCCCCCCCAATCCACACCACCACAATTCCCTAGTTGCCAAGAGATGCAAATGTGCGACAAAAGCTTCACAAAGTACATATTTAGGAAGAAATCAACACATTTCTATTAATTTTGAATAGGATTCTATTCATTTCTGAATAGGAAAAACTATTTAACTTTGAATAGGGTACATATTCATTTATTTGAATATAATTATGTCCCTCTTCATTTTGAAGAGAACCTTGTAAGTGCCCATCGGAAGAGGTTTCCTATTCAAATCTGAATAGATTCTATTCAAAATTGAAGAGGAAGTTTTTACTGTGTATCCCGTTTAATTTCAAGGTTTTGTATTAAATAACATATACATATGTTTGTAAAGAAAAAAAACCCGCATAATTTCTGACTTGCCATTTACTGCTTTTGTATGTTATAACCGTTTGGATCTTATTGGATTGGACCATGCCTCTAACCCAATGATCGGGTACGTGAATACATTTAACAGTTTGTAGTTTTATTATTATTGTTTTTCTTGATATAGTTTTGAACATAAACAATGTGCTATAATGTAGACAGTTATATGGCATCATCAACCCTGTTGATATTTACCCGCACTATTATTTTTATACAGGCCATTCACCCACAATGCTGCCTTTTAGGCCTATTCTTGCTCGTGAAGATGAATCATATCTTTGGATTGGTAAATCAAAATGAAATAAATGCTTTATGTTTATTACACGCGGCTATTATTTTTACCACTTATTATACAAAACAGAATAGAAACCTTTCTCAATTTCAAAGTATATCTCAAGGATTACTGAACCAATACGAGGCATGTTTGCACTCACTGAAATGCATTTCTCATGGTGATTCCAAATATGGTAATGAAATTCAATAATTTTAAAATGTTTGAAACATTTTGTGAAATTTTGGAATGTCGTCTGCAGACGCCTGCCGCGTGGAAAGTGTTAAAGAAGCCCGGTTTTTTGCTACTGAACCGTATTATTTAACGAGGGCAATTCTGTATACTAGTATCTATATACACCTAGCACATAAAGTCCCTGCCCAGGTGCTTTGAGGTTGGCTAATTCAAAATATATGATCGGTACCAAAAATTTGAGATATACACTAAATGAGCAAATTTCTTCTTCGCAGTTTGATACCTCATTCAACAAAATCGAATGGATACTTTTAAAGTTATGTCGATTTCAATGACCGCGCATGCAACAGAAATGTTGCACTAGGTATAGGAAATCATTGATTTGTGTGTGATTTACCATAGACGGTAAATATCGATGTTTTACCCGGCTATGCATGGATTTACGCACTGAAAAACTCACAGCTTATCAGCTAAGACTTGTATTCTTCACAGCCAGATACACCCTTTGTCCCGCACATTGCGGTTATCACTAAAGACCCATTCATCTGTCTCGTTCAGATAGCACACAGTAATCACACACAAATCAATGATTCCTATACCTAGTGCAATATTTCTGTTGCATGTGCGGTCATTGAAATCGGCATAACTTTAAAAGTATCCATTCGATTTTGTTGAATGAGGTATCAAACTGCGGAGAAGAAATTTGCTCATTTAATGTATATCTCAGATTTTTGGTACCGATCATATATTTTGAATTAGCCAACCTCAAAGCACCTGGGCAGGGACTTTATGTGCTAGGTGTATATGTGCACCATAAGCAAGAGTTTAGCATGTTTAGTAATACATTGTACTCTAAACTCGTCTTATCTTATAAGGCGACGAAAAAACACACCCTGTTTTAAAGGGAAGGATCAGTCAAGTAGGGTCGGTCGGTCAGGTTTGTTTTTAATTTTTTAATTTTAATTCTTTTAAAACCTAAATGTCACCAAAATTGGTAAAAATCGGGAATTTTGTTAAAAATTTGTGAAAACAATTTTTCGACAGATTTTCGGCCAATTTCTTATAAATTGGCAAAGAAAGAAAAATTCAACAGATTTTCGGCCAAAAAACGGCTGATTTTACAGGAAAAAAAAAATAATCTTGAAATGCAAAAAGTGGGTCGGTCGGGCCCGTTAAACAGGGGGTGGTTTTTTGTCGCCTAATAGTCCGAAGTACGAAGTTGCTGACACTACATTGTATCTTTTACCTTTTTCCTTTCGCCAGATCAGAATAATCATATTTTATGGAATTATCAAGGGTAGTACATCAACCATACCAACGGGTACCTAAAAGGTGTGTACAGAGGGTAACTGCCAACTTTTTTCACTTATGCACAAGTTGATAAGTTAGCCCAGGGACATGAATTATGAAAAGTGAAAAGGAGTCTTTGAAACCCACACCAAAGCGTAGCCTTTCATTTCCAAATGTCAGTGAGTGTACATAGCGCTGAACAAATAGTACAGGGCATAAGGTGATGTTCATGTCTACGCGGGTTACACTTTAAAACCATGCTGGTCGCGTGATATTGTGTAGTAAATAACCAACACATTCTGGTGGTGGTATTCATCTTAAGCAGTTTGGGTATCTCTATAGCTACAGCTGCAGCCTGAAATCATTATGCTGACGTTCGACGATTTCATCCCCTTCTTGGGAGAGTTTGGTAGCTACCAGAAACGTGTTCTGCTGTATGCGTGTATCCTTGTCATACCTACCGGCGCACATATATTTGGTCAAGTTTTCTTAGGCGCACGAACAGACCACTGGTGTGCGACTCCCTCGCAGTGGAAGTCGGACAACTGCAGCCAGTGGGGTCTTAATAGCAGTAAGGAATGCGAGTCGGCTAAGAAAGATGCATCGATTCCTCCTGGTGCCCAGTGTAGTCGATATGACTTGGAATATGACATCGTGGATTTATCTCCTGATCTTATGCCAACGGATTACACCAATGACACCACTACGTGTGTGGATGGTTGGACGCACGATCGGTCAAGGTACACATCTACCATTGTCCAAGACGTAAGTAAGAACCATACTAAACTTTTAAATATGTGCATTCGACATTCATATCCAAAGTAACAGTTGCAAAGCGTTGTGATTTTGTGCGGTGTATTTGGGTGGGGGTGTGTCTGGGTGTTGAGAGGTTGGGTGTAAGTTTGTTTGTGGGTGTTTGTTTGTTTAGTTAGTTTGTATGTTAGTTAGTTTTTGTTTTTGAAGGGTTATTTCGGTATCTGATTTGTAAATTCTGTGAGTTTGTATTTGTAATAACTTGGTTTGTGATGGGCGGGGTGTCTAATGATGAACATTTCTCCCACTCCATCAATCATTAAATGAGTGACAATAGAAATTAGTTTTGTGCAGATATTGGGCAACATCAATAATTCCTCTACGCATAACGGATGAGCATGTATCATAGGCCTAAACATACTTATTTATTAACACTTTCCACGCGGCTTTTGGTTTTACCATATTATTATACAAAAAAGATTTTCCAGAAACCTTTCCCAACTTTCAAGTTCTATCCAAAGGATTACTGAATAAATACTAGGCATGTTTGTACTTATTTCAATGCATTTCACATAGTGATTCTAAATATGGTAATGAAATTCAACAATTTTGACATTTTTGAAGCATTTTGTGAAATGTGGGAATGTCGTCTGCATGCATGCAGACGCCTGCTGCGTGGAAAGTGCTAAAAGTGAAACAGCCCATGATCATTTCTGGAACCTCTGACCTACATCAATGAGCTATGTTTTAAACTTGTCAACACGTGAAAATTATCCCGATTTCAAAAGGGGCTATTTCCCGCAGGGTTTACATGCTGACATACATACAGCTTGGTAGCAGTCTTCAGTCTTCTTATACAATATTACACTTGCGATCACTCGTGAGGGCACACAAAGACCACCGTTGAGGGTTAACGACGGATTTAGGCTATATCCCAGATTGAATACCTGCGAACCAAGAAAGTGGGTCACTACTTCAGGGGATGCTACATACCTCTGACCTATTGTCTGATATAAATCGAGGGTTAAGAGGCAAAAGACCCTATCTACATCGGCTGCCATGTGTAAGATTGCATTTTCACAAGGGTGCACTTATATCACCAAAGGTATACAACATACGGCAGCTATAGTGACTTTTCACAGCACTGAACAAAAATATCATATCTGCAATAGCGGCCCCGAGTTATATTTAGTTTATATACCAATTGTTCAGCATATTACATTATAAACAATCCAACATACATGTATAACAAGTGGCAGCTATTATTAAAGACAGACAGGGCTTCGTGGCAGTAAGCCCTCAAAATGTGATCCTAGGCTTCAATTCAAGTTAAGTGAAGCGAGAAAAATTCATAATAGAAACCTGCACCCGGGGAAATAATAAAACATTATAGTCAAAGTTAACAAAATTGTGAAAGGTCCACACAAAACTGAACAAACAGCCAACATAAGAGTGAATCAGAGTGATTCATGTTCTTGTGTATGATATGAGGTGATATTTCAGAACCAGTTTCAAACAATAAATAATATTAGAGTATTGCAGATAGGTTATGGTCATGTTTTTTATACTGGGTACAATTTGTGTTACATGTCCCTTTTTCCATAAATTAGGTTCCTTTTTCAGTTAATGCATTATATCCGAAAAAGTTTACATTTTAATTTGGTAAAAGTATACATATTCTGAAAGCATATACTGTAACGGATGCAAATAGCATATAATCAAGTTGATTATACAGGGTGGCCCGAAATTGTACAGGGTGTAACAAGCAAAATCTTCTAAAAATGAAGGGTTTCAATGATTACTTCCACTATGTATATGAAGTGATGAGAGAAAAGTTCAGTACAGATTTAAAGTAGTTTAATAAAATACCCATCCAGACCTATGCAAATTAAATTTCATATGAATCTGAAATTCTACATACAGGGTGTCTAAAAATTTGTTTATTTAGTTTCGGGAAAATGCTTCTATCACTACATACATACAAAGACTAGTATTTTAACAAAATTCAAGTAGATTTCAAATAAAAATGCATCAATTACATGTACATGAACATTGATTGATTTTAAAAGTCACCCTTTTCTTATGTAAAAGTGTTAATTTTAAACACATAGGGTGTTTAAAACATTAATTTAGGTATACGTGATTATCCACAAATCATTCAATTGAATGAATTTAAATTTGCATCTGAAACATGATTTTCCATTCCAATTTGAAGTGGCAAATGCTTAAAAGTGGTATGAGTTTCAAATAATGTTAAATAAAAAGGGGCCCTTTAACTACAGGGTGACAATGGCACATGTTTAGTGGCATACAATTAATTGCGTTCATCCTTCTTGCACCTTCATGATGTGCAAAGCACATTCAAATGAACAAATTAGGTTAGTTTCCATAATGTTTGAACCCAGTATTCAAATTTCAAGAGTCTGATTTAAGATTGAATTATAAAATGTTATCGTTTTAAGTTGTATTCATCATATAGGGTGATCCAATGTTGATTGGCAAACTAGTAGTCACTAGTATCGTATCAACTTACTTTTCAAACTCAAGTTTGCACACTACTTGAAGACTTATTTACAAAGAAATGTTGCACAATATATCAGCATGATCTTCATTGGCGAGAAGATACTGGTTATTGTTCCCTGGACGTAGGTCTACAGCACAGTATATCAGACTTGCATAGGGTATGATGGCAGTTTGCGAGTATAGAGTAAAGATCAGGTCCTTCCTACATGAGGTTAATTACATATCTTTTTTTAATTTTTAATTAAATAGTTAAATTTATTTTATTCATTCAAAAGGATACCTCAACCTTTCTATACTTTTAAAATGGACAGTTTGGTGCAGGCAAATGTTTGCATACATTCGCAAACTGCGACCAACTTACGTTTCTTAACAATTTTTTGAGCTTCTTAATGCTAATTAATGATTCCTTAATTAACTAATTATATTTTTAATTCAAATAATTATGCTTCAATAATGTTATGTTTTCAATATAGAATTGCACCAAGAGTGAAACCAGTGCATTGTATGTTTGCCCAATGTATATTGCACCATACTTGTTCAACTATGCACTCCTCCTCCTCCGCATACTCCTCCTCCGCATACTCCTCCACCCCTGACTAATTAGGTTTAACGAACTATTGTAATTAACAGAACCATGGTAGTTTATATTTTTCTTTTTAGAATAAAGGCCAAATACTTTCTCATCAAAATAAGACCAAATTTGAGTATGTGTGATAAAGAATAGCCAAAATATATGCATGCAAAGTAATAATATGTAGTGCAAATGTAACAGATCCACCTTTTTTGGGTACCCAGTATAAAAAACATGACCTTATGTAGCTTTGACCATGACCAAATGAATTCATATTTTTATGCAATAAATATTATATGGGAGGCAGGCACACTTTGTTCACAAATATTGTGAAATCTATATTGGAAGGCGTATCAAGCCTGGTAACAAGGACAATTGTTACCTGTATTTATTTCAGTTGGTGTGATATGTTAGCTGTTTTATTACAGCGCAAGTCGCTCGCTCTCTATAATCACTATATTGTTCACTCTCTGGCATTGTTTACATCTAGACTGGTATATTATGTGAGAGGTTGTCAATATTTCTATATGTTTGCAACGACAAGTTCCAGATATAAGTTGTCCCGAAGTATATAATATGTTTATAGATAAATATCTAAGTTCATGGGTGTTAAACCATCAAGAAAACTGACAGCTCCAGATAGTGTGATATGTGATATGATATTCATCCCTAACGCCCAAGTGAGGTCCTATGTCACTTATCGTGAAATAAATAAGAAATTACAATTCGTCAGCTGCGGGTGACTCATGTAATATCTATTATTAATTGCCATTTTAAAATAATCCGAACGACGTTTTATTGCCCAGCTGACTCTACCGACTTATTAATATATTATTTATTCATCTATCTATTTAGAGGTTAAATACTGCGTACTGGCTGTGTTGAGGTCATTGTTGAAAATCAAAACAAATGGTTTTAGGCCCAAGGAATTTTCCCGAGGGAAATTCCGCGGGCCTGAAACCATTTGTTTTGATTTTTAACAATAACCGAAAATCAGCCGGTACAAAGTATTTAACCTCATTCATTATCAAATATTTTTATATAATTGGATACAAATTCTCCTTTTAGAACTCATTTTAAGGAGATTCTGAGAGGGATTATATTTAACATTAGTAAACAATAGATGCTCTTCCCTGTGGCGATAATGATTCAAACCATTCGATTCCCGGGGAATCCCCATCCCAACCCCCAAATAAGGTTATATGAATATGAATGAGATGTGTCACTTACGAAATAAGCCAATCAACGACTGTTGTCAAGGGAGAAGCCGTCGTAAACAGATTCAGGGGCCCAAGTAAGCGTTGCCTGCCTCAGCCTCTACGGTTATTCAGCAAGGTGAAAAATGACCACACTGTTGTTGTTGTGGATGAATTTTTAACATGTTTAAAATTAAAGCTTCTGTAATCGTATTTATTCTTCATCAAAACCTATATAAAAAAGATGCTGTAGGTGTAACTACTTCGACCACGGCCTAGGCGTTTTCAAGCTAAATGCTTAGCTAGTAAGTATCAAAGTATGGTTGTAGGCCTAATATAAAACTTTAATAATAATAATAGCTCATTCAAAATGGCACACATGCATTCATGAACTCGGAAGTTGAGAGAAGCCAGATGTCAAACTACTTTCTGTAACCTGTCGGTAACAAAAACCAGGGATGAAAATATAAGAGAATATAAATTGGAATATTATATTCTCCGACGGTCAGTTTTGGTTGACAAAGCCTTTTCTTCACCAGGTAAGTTAAAATGCTTGACCAGGCTAGGCTAAGGCCTAGCGAAACATATTATTTCTAAACTAAAGCAGTAAATAAAAGGCATTCGATTTCTAAAACGTGATGATAGGTTTAGGCTTAAATTAAATCTAACTTTCCGAATCGTAAACTCTGATCGTAAACTGGTCTCGACCTGATTTGGTAATGATAGGGATTGCATAAAACGTAGTCCGTTAATTCTTGTCACTGTCAGTGCAGTGCATGCATCAAAACTTATCCCTGATCCGTGCGGCAAATCATGGCGTGTCATTGACTTGCTTCTTGTATTAAATCTTGTTAACATTTAATATTTTCGGACTTTTTCTTCTACTTTTTTCTGCTAGTTACGTCGCTATTTATTGAACCGTAGGCCTAGTCTAGTCATAGTAAGGACTCAGCCGGGCAAATCGTCTGCACTCCAGATTAATCTAAAGTTATGGACGATGGTAGGCCTAGTCATCTCATGGACTGATTGAATTGATTATATACATAACATAAGCTTTTACTAATACAATTCTGAATTGACAGCTTAAACTGACCGCCTTTCGTCAGAATATGTGAATAGGCCTAAGTTTATTTTATATCTGCAAGTTTTAATAAACGCAGGGGCAAAATATCAGCGTAGAATCAGCACCAAGAAGCGTACGATACCATGAGAACTTGAATTTAGCCTAGGAATTCTCCGGGGAATGCTCTTTTGAATAAGCTTTTTAAATTATGTTTTCGGACAAAATCGGAACATGGGAAATCTTTAGTAAACATTTAGCCATTTCATGATTTGGCACTCTAACACCACCATATAAATATGATAAATACAATACAAGGTACAGCAAATGTAGGCAGGTCTATGCTGTTTCTGTCACTGTAAGATTTCATAATTTTATAGCCATTCAAAATCTGCTCAGTAAAACTAAAAGTAAAAATTGTAGTTACAAAATAAACAGGTTCAGGGCCAGCGATGTGCGCGATGTTTGCTGCGCTTTGATTGATGTACGCTTGTGACAAATAAGGTTCGCGCCGCGGTCATCTGTTGTGTTTCAAATACCTGCGTCCGCGTACAGTATTTGCGATTGTGAGACATTTCATTGGGCCACATCTGACATACATATTCATGAGGTAATGAATTACTATTTAGACACGGACAAACTGGCATCAATTAAATTAACAAAGACCTTAATACGGTAGATTGCGAAAGATTTATCGAAAATGACCCGCGATGTGACCTCAATTTCAGATGTATCAATTGTGATTTTTGGGAAGGGTGGTGTTTTTCAGACATTTAAAAATAAAATATTTTTGACGCTTAACTATTTATCGAATCTTAATTTGGAATTCAAACGCCCCCCCCCCCCCCCCCCCCCCGATAGAGCTTGGAAACAAAAAGTGAACCCAGAGGACGGCATTCCACACATACAAATCGGAATCCACAGGTGTATTCATTATAATACACGTATTGCAAATCAATAACAATCACGATGTTTAGCTAACAATTTAACAACTCCACTTTACTCCAGATGTTGTCGTTGTTATTTTTATTACAGTATGACCTGGTGTGTGACAAGGCCTTCTCGCTATTAAATTATGCTTGCAACTGAATATACCTATCCCACCCCACCACACACACCACCCCACCTCACCCACCCCAACCCTACCCAACCTCCACCCAACCCGACATGTCTTCGCAGTCGCTCTACCAATTACAATCGATTGTTACCATTTTCGTCATTTCTGAACTATTTTACAATGAAAAGTAATCAAATATGAGCTAGGGAAACACATCTGGACTCTGTTCGGTCCACTATGAAAATATTTACTGTTACATACAAATTTGAATCCACAGGTGTATCAGGGAGCTTATATAATGGGAGAGGACACTCCTCCGACAAAATTTCGCCTACTAAATTCAGGGGTGAAGGTTTTGTAGGGGGCGCACAATCATGGTCGTAGCAAACCAGACGACCTAAGACGTGGTTGATTTTATCGGCTCAAAACATGATTTGTGGCACAAAAATAGTACATCGATGGTAAAAAAAGGCTGATTGTGATTTAGAGTAGAACTGATTTGCTTTGATGATATGGCAGAATTTAGTTCATATATGACACGAAACATTCAGAATTTGTTATTTGAAATTAATTTACGTAGAACAAAATACGAATTTTAAATTGTGGATGGCATCGTCTAGCAGTGACAGAGGAGGGGCCGGCGTTATTTGCATTTTATGAATATTGTAATCAGATCAGTTGGGAATGACGCCGGAACGCGACGATCACATCGTGTGAGATCATGAATAGTCATCATTCACAACGAATGATTGACAGTTTACGCTGTAACTTCCGGGTGAAGGATTGAAAGAGTGCGCTATACTGAACCAGTGGCACCGGCCCGACTGAACCAAATCTCAACAATGGGAAGATAAGAGAGACATACACCTGGGTGTATTCATTGTAATACACATATTGCAAATCAATAACAATCACGATGTTAACACTTTCCACGCGGCTATTAGTTTTACCACATACAAAACAGATTTTTCAGAAACCTTTCCTAAATTTCAAATAGCTGGGGAGCGGAGGCCCATTTTTAGGGTTTTTTGGTCCCGGTGTGCTGGCACAGGGAAACATATGCCAAAATGTTCCTTGAAGTATGTAGCATACAACCTAGGTGGACATCCTTGCCAACTCGGATGTTAAGTTGACCTTTGACCTCGATTTAGGGTCAAAGTTCACATGTGTTTCAATGGGACGTCAAAACTTTAATTTAACATGGGAAAAAATTTAAAAAACAATATATTGACCATGCTGACTGTTTAGAACAAAAAAGTCAATCACAAGTTTAATTGTCGATCAATACTTTTTGACCTATGTCCCTTTGAAAATGACATGTCAGCAAAATCGGCCATTTTTTACCGTTTTTTATGAAATTGGCCAAAAATGATATGTAATCATTATTTTCAAAATATTATTGGCCCTTGGATGATCGGAATACATCTAATATTGGTGGTTAATAGACCTACTTTGATTTTAAGACAATTATAAAATCTACCGGCAATGCAGTTTCCATAGCAACCACCATTTATGTCTAAATTTCCTCCATTTTGACCAATTTTTGACGTTTTTGGAAGCCATTTAAGTCTGTTGCCATGACAACAGCAAACCATTGATGTTCAAAATTTATCTTAATATCAAGTACATTGATATACCAACCTTAAAACATGGTTTATCACTTCTCAATGAGTTACAATATTTTTTTAAAGGAGAAAAGAGTGGAATTTTGGCAGAATTTGTGAAAAATTGCCAAAAATTGCCTTTTTTATGACTTGTCATTTTCAAAAGGTCATAAGTCAAAAAATATTGATCGATGGTCAAAGTTGTGATTAACTTTTTTGCTCTAAACAGTCAGCCTAACAATATGATATACTTTTTGTGGTCAATAATTTGTTTTTTAAATTTTTTTCCCATGTTAAATAAAGTTTTAATTTTAACGTCCCATTGAAACACATGTGAACTTTGACCCTAAATCGAGGTCAAAGGTCAACTTAACATCCGAGTTGGCAAGGATATCCACCTAGGTTATATACTACAGACATCAAGGAACATTTTGGTATATGACTCCCTGTGCCAGCAAACAGGGACCGAAAACCATGCGCGCTCCCCAGCTATTTGTATTGGTCACTATTTTTCTGCACTCTCGGCTTTAAACAGCTCGTCACCCGAAATCAGAACTTTTTATGGAAAGCCATTATATCAATAACTTTTTAACGATGCCTTTACCAGTGATCCTCCCATTCAATCTTTAAAATTATTTTTTTAGAAAAAAAGCAGAGATGCAAAAAGTAATATAAGGTTACAGATTAACTAAAACACACCATTAAGGTTGTTTAAAAATTAATGAAATATTAAAAATTAAAAAAATGCACCAAAAAAGCACAAAAGTTTTTGTTTTTTTAATAATATTTTTAAAATTGTTTACTTTTGATGTCTAAGATTGATTTTAAATGTTTATGCCATACCTTCTTTTCAATTTGTATGATAAATTAGGTATTTTTACCAAATTTTGTTGTACGACGAGCCAATTTCAAAGGAACTTTCTCATTCAAGGAAAAATTTGACCTTTGACCCTAAATCGAGGTCAAAGGTCAACTTAACATCCAAGTTGGCAAGGATGTCCACCTAGGTTGTATACTACAGACATCAAGGAACATTTTGGTATATGACTCCCTGTGTCAGCAGACCGGGACCGAAAAACCATGCGCGCTCCCCAGCTAAAAGTCTATCTCAAGGATTACTGAACCAATACCAGGCATGTTTGTACTTATTTCAATGCATTTCTCATGGTGATTCCAAATATAGTAATGAAATTCAATAATTCTGACATTTTGGAAACATTTTGTGAACTTTTTGGAATGTCGTCTGCAGCTGCCTGCCGCATGGAAAGTGTTAACTACAATTCAACAACTCTACAGATGTTCGTTGTTATTTTTATTACAGTATGACCTGGTGTGTGACAAGGCCTTCTCGCTATTAAATTCTGCTTGCAACTGAATATACCTATCCAACCCCAACACCACCCACCCCCACCACACACCACCCCACCCCACCCACCCCACCCCACACACCCCACCCCACACACCCCACCCCACACACCCCACCCCACACACCCCACCCCACCACCCCACCACCCCAACCCTACCCAACCACCACCCAACCCGATATATTTTCGCAGTCGCTCTGTACCAATTACAATCGATTGCTACCATTTTTCGTATTTTCTGACTGTTTTACAATGAGAAGTAATCAAAAATCAGATAGGGAAACAAATCTGGACTCTGTTCGGTCCACTATGAAAATATTCACTGTTACATACAAATTTGAATCCACAGGTGTATTCATTGTATTACACGTATTGCAAATCAATAACAATCACGTAGTTTTAACAATTTAGCAACTCCACTTTACTCAGATGTTGTTGTTGTTATTTTTTGTATTACAGTATGACCTGGTGTGTGACAAGAAGGCGTTGCCAGATATGGCACAGTCCATTTTTGCAGCGGGCTTTCTCACAGGATCATTCGTGTTTGGATTTCTCGCAGATTGGTACGTCACAACACAAGCGTCATAATGCAGGGTGTCCCAACAGTTTCGAAACCATTTTAAAGAATTGTATCTCTCATAAAATAAGTCGCAGCAGTACCAAATTGAAAGTATATTTAGAAAGAGAAAACGTGACCAATCATGATTCCTTTCTGAGGCCCCTCAATATAAAAAACACACGCCAAAACATTTGGCCACATAACTTGCAATACCATGAAATTGTTCGATTTGCTCACATTCCATTTATGTGGATTTTGTTCAAAATATGTTGCCAGGGTCAGAAGTTTGTCAAAGGTTGCGAGAATCCATTTAGATTCTTTGTAAAGGATTTTGGCGAGAATCTATGGATTCTCCTCAAATAGGGTGTTAGACAGATTATCTACGAGAATCAACACATTTTCTCGCAACTTTACCAGGGAGAATCTTTGCGAGAATGGATTCTCGGATTCTCTGTCTCTGTTTTCACTTATCACATGTTGTCCACAACATTATTAATGTCCATAATGAGGATTATATCAATATGAAGCTAAAAAGAATCATTGTAGAGAACCTTTTTTCTCTTCCCTACCTCTTTTCGTTTGTCGCATTCTTGACTTTATTCAGCTCATTATATGAAGAGCTTATTTCCAAAAGGCGCTTAATCCACTTTAAAAAAAAAATGAGTTAGGTGCAGAATATGAAAGAGAGTTACAAAATACAACTTTTAACCTTTGCTCTACATCTGTAACATGTTCGGGTCCAAAGTTATGACCCTCGGCAATTTCCGGAAATTTGCGAACATTTCCGGAAATTCCCGGAAATTTGAATATAATTCACTATTTTAAGGCCAAAATTGTAGAAATATGGTGTGTTTTTTAATGGTGGTAGAACATTGATATGAATCTCCTTAATAAAATTCAATGAAAAAAACGTAAGATTATTGGGATTTTTGTTTTGAAAATTGCACACGAACAAAATTGTTGTTATTTCAAAATATGTCAAAAATTGTCAAAAATTACATTTTTTTCACGAAATAACAAAATATCATAATTCAAAAAGTTTAAGAGGTATTTGAATGCGGTTTTCTGTTTTCAATGTTATTTGACAATGTCGTTTAGGTGCACTTTATTTCTAAGTAAAGATTTTATGGAAAAGTGGTTTCTGAAAATTGGTCGAGACATTTTTGTTCCAAAGGGCGCTAACTCCACTCTTTTCCGAAAATAAAGAAAGACATAGGAAATACAGTGGAAATAATAAAATGAATTCAAACACGTTTTTATGCTTCCACGTGTGGTATGTTTCATTGGGTAGAAAATGAACTTAATCAAAGAAGTGCAACATCCTCATATTAAAAAACGTTGATTTTCTCCTATTTCATTTTTATGGAGTAAGCGCCTTTTGGAAATAAACTCTTCATATACGGTTTTTATGAAAGTGAAGTTCTACAGTTCGGAAAACGTTCGTCTGTATTTTGGTAAAACAGATAGCTGTTATTGTAAGTTTGGTACCTGAATATTTCTACATGTCTTCTCTTTCCAAATATATTTTTATTTTTATACAGCGAATTATTTAACCGGGGATATAAAGTTTTGAAAAGGTTTCGCAACTTTCGGAACACCCTGTATAACCCGTTTACAAAATATATAAATCATGTTCATTGTAATGTCATGACCTATGTTCAATTTCAAAAAAATAACCCATATATTAACCACGGAATTATTTTTTGAAATATGACGTTCATATGATACTGTTCTGCTTCACTTGCCCGTCACCCCAAGAGTGGTCGTGCATTCACTGTATACACAGGTATTCAATTTATTTGTGGCCCAAATGGGTTACACTAGATATCGACCGAATTCCTCAAATGCACGTGTATTTTTAAGACTACAGGATCTGCACGTCAGCTTTCACCGGGTACGGTTAAGTAATCATTCGAGGCGTATTATTAGTGCACAACAGCACGAGTTTGTTAAGCGCGCGTTTAACTACCCCATACCCACATATTTCAGTGAGTTAGACGCGTGTTTAAGTAAAACAAATTGTTGAGGAGAATTGCGTTACTTAACCCTAACTCTTGTACACCACACGGCAACAGATTTGTTTTCCGACCCAAAAAATTCACCAGAAAGGTCACCCCGACCCCCGGGATTTGAACCACGGACCTCCAGCACCCGGGCTCAGATCCTAACCACTACACCACGGCTGTCAGTTACACTCGGCGAAGTATATTCGCCTCGTTATATTGCCTGGGTCCGTTTTGTAGCCCAAAAACCTGCACGCCGGGTTATAAAAACATTTTTTCCGCCAAGTTGCCGTGTGGTGTAGTAGAGTTAGGGTTATGCGATGTGTTTAAAGTCAAAGTTAAACGCGTGTTTAGCTAGAATACGGGCCACGATGGTTAAAATCTGATGAAAACTGTTACCAAATAATCCTATTCATTTGGAAAATACATGTAATGAGGCAGTTCACCCGAGAGTGTGTAACAATAACAACAACAACACTAATTAGTAGATAATTGCGTCTTTTATGTTGGGCAGATAGACAATAAAGTATGTCTCCTTATCATGCTTATGTTTCCTTAACTGAATGCAGGCTTGGTCGAAAACCAGCGTTATTTATCGCCGTAGCTACCAATGCCATATCGGGTACCTTACTGGTATTTGCAACCAACTTAGCGGTGTATATTGCCATACGATTTGTCATTGCCGCCTCAACAATGGGCTTGTATTTTGTGGCGTTTGTCTGCAGTAAGTATTGCTATCACTGCATTACCCTAACCTTATACCAGCCTTTAAAAAAACCCAACAACGACGATTTCGGAGAAGTTTTAACGAATAAATTGCCGCTCCCCCACCGGGATTCAATCCAGGTACTCCCCACACATTAAAGGTATATTATGTGATCTTTCCAGGGAATGCCCTCAACATCGAAAAAAAAAAATTGAAAGCAGATTTTCTTGCAGATTTACATTTCTGATTATAAATCATACATACATTCCAAGTTACAGGGCGATACGTTTCTTATTTACTTCAAAATCATGGTTTTAGAGTGAAAATAAACTGTCGTGTTAACACGACAGTTTATATTTTCACTCTAAATTCACTCTAAAACCATGATTTTGAGGTAATTAGGAATCGTATCGCTCTGTAACTTGGAATGTATGTACGATTTATGATCAGAAATGTAAATCTGCAAGAAAATCTACTTTCTAAAAAAAATCATGAATAGAGGGCGCTCTCTGGAAAAGATCACATAATATGCCTTTAAACGCCGGCCCACATAGGCAAGTCACGGCTATTAGCCCCTATCAGCTTCACGTTCGCGCAGTATAATTGCGCTCACTATATAGGCTCGGTCGATTACGTCATGAAAAACCAGTCACGCATACGCTGGGTCGTGGTCTTTGTGGTATCGAAGCGTCATCGGTGCTTTGGCTTCAGATGCGTAAAAGTCGTCTTTCTCAGAACCCAATGCGTCAATAAAACCGTATGGCTGTTATGGAACTTCACTTATTACCAACAGCTGGAAATTTCGCAACCTATCCCATATGTGACGCGGTCAAGCGGAATGAGTCGGGAATATTGATTTTAAGTTATAGGTAAAAAGAAGTGACGTTAAGTTAATAAAGGGTTCAACAAAAGAAAGTATACCACTTTGTTTATGTCATAAAGTCATTTTGAGTAACATTCAATTTTTTGTTGACCAAACAGGCTAGATAGGCATTTAAATGAATCTTTTAGGCATAATTTGATACCAAATTTGCCCCCTAACAACAAAGATAAACCATGATTAGCACCATTTAAAGAAAATTAGTCCCTTTTCAAAAGTCACATTTTCAATACACTACGCGGGAAGAAAAGACCACATGTTACCTGTTCATAATCAAATAGCCCGCTCGCTCAGGCACAACCCAACCAGTTGCACTGTGTGATCAATATCCATTTCATTCCCAGCCATTCAAAGTGCCACGCACAGCATTTTCTCGCGGCTTGCGTGCGTTGAAAATGTGACTTTTGAAAAGTGACACATTTTCTTTAAATGGTGCTTATTATGGTTTATCTTTGTTGTTAGGGGGCAAATTTGGTATCAAATTATGCCTAAAAGATTCATCTAAATCTCTATATAGCCTGTTTGGTCAACAAAAAATTGAATGTTACTAAAAATGACATAAACAAAGTGGTATACTTTCTTTTGTTGAACCCTTTTATGTTTTACCTTGTTTACTCATTTGGTAAACCGTTTGTAACTTAAAAACTAGAATTTCGGTTTGGACCATACTGTAGCATTTTCACCTGCCTTTAAAAGATGGACAAATATCAAAATTTAAAACTGCCGGCATGTGACTCATTTCGCTTGATCACGTCACATATGTTCTTACAAACTGGGAATGCTCCTGATATGAATATTTAAATATTTATATCAGGAGCATTCCCAGTTTAAAAATAGTCTTGTGTGAATCAAATATTCAAATTGTGAAGCTTTTACCACAGGTATTCATTATATCTGTACGGTTCTTTTCAGAGCCAACAATTTCTCAACTTTTTATGACATTGCTATTAAGTCAAACCCCCTCTCCCCATTGATTTGTCGATTGACCGCCGTAAAGAAGGGAGCGCCCTCCCCTGCCTAGGCCACACACCAGCAATGATATGCCCAAACATTTAGGCTATCTAGCTCACGATCAATTCTTTTCTTCATTCAGTTACCGAATATGTTGGGCCATCTAAGCGTACTCTCGTTGGTGTGTTGATGGCTGATGCTTTCGCTTTGGGATACATGCTACTGGCAGGGCTCGCATATTTCATCAGAGATTGGAGAACACTCGAGCTTATCATATCCGTACCAATGTTTCTCCTCCTTGCATTTATTCCGTAAGTTATGAAGTTACATGATTGGCATCCGACTCTTTATCAATCATAACACGGCTGTATGTACTCTCATGTCTGTTTAAGAGACTTCCTATCAATATATATGAGGATTACACAAAAGGCCTAAAGTTCTTCATCTGATAGATACATTATAGCTATCTATCAATCATGACACTGTGTGATTTTGATTCTGAAGGGACAATATACGCTGTATTTACGTGTCTGCGTAAGAGAACTAATTTTAACAGCATGAGCATTTTCAAAGAAACTCTACAACATTCATAACATTCATAACACTGTTGCTTCCCAATACTATATATACAGTATGTGATTCTACACATGTCTGTGTAAGAGACTATTCATCAATATTCATTGTGCAACACTGTACTCCATCTTTGTGGAGTAGACTTCTCATTAATCTCTTTATCCCCCGATGGATATCTTTGATCATATGTGAAAGTTTCGAAAACCTTATGCCTCTTCAACCAAAAAGTCAGTTTGAATACCGTAGTCTATTTTCTTAGTATAAATAGTATTTTTAAATACTATTTATACTAAGAAAATAGTATTTATACTAAGAAAATAGACTACGGTATTCAAAAAATACCGAGTTCTTAGTATTCCAACAGTTTGTATTTTTGTTTCAGAATTTTCCCTGAATCTGCTCGTTGGCTGCTGAGTAGAGGCGATGTCCATCGTGCTAAACCCATACTGTTAAAGGCGGCGTCTTGCGGTAGAGTTATACTACCGGAAACAATATTTGACGAGAATGAGAACATCACAGAAAAGGTATCAGCAAATTTCCTTTGATTAAAGCTTATTACGTCATCAGCGGTATTACACAATGGCGTGTGGTCGGTGAAATTATATAGTGACGTATGGCATAAACCTTGGTCGATTTTGTGATGTATATACAACCTATTGTTTCGAAATATCGTTTTCTTAATTATTTATACAAAGTCCCTATAAGCCAACGATGATGGATAAGTTAATTGGTTATCAAAAATGGATTTAGTGTAAAAACAAGCTAATAATAAGAATTGTTGTAACTTAGTCCAAAAAAAAAGAGTTGTGTTGCCCTCAGCGACCGACCCTAAAATCGTAAAAACTAGGGTCGCATTTTTTTTTTTTTTTATAGATTTATTTTTATTTTTTATTTTAGATTTAAATTTGATTAAAAGTGTCTAAATGTTACTATTTCTTGCTGGAAATGAATAAATAAGCCTAAATAAATGTTTTTTAGACTATTGTCACACTAGAAACATTAGTTAAATTGACATGGGCATATACCAATTTTGTCTTGACATAAACCATATATTTTTCAGCCAAAAAAAAAAGAAAGAAAAAATTGAAGAAAAAAAAAGGATTTCCGACCGACCGACCCGAATTTAAATTGTTGCCACTTGAGGGCAACACAACATTTTTGTTGTTGGCCTGAGTGACGTACACACTAGAATACGTCACTATATAATACCACCGACGATTCATTGACATAAATTTGCCTTTAAATATTTAAAGGAGGTGTCCAGCAAGCACAATATTGTGCATTATAATATGTAAGAAAAAATTTAATCGAGCCCAAATTACGTAATTATATAGAACAAAACATCATACTTATCACAAAACCGAATAAAAATTGCCTTCTGTCAACATGCAATTTTTAAAATCACGGCGGTCGAAAGTCCCGGTCGGTATCAATGAAGTCATAAATCGTTCCATTTAATAAGAGACATATTGACTGATATATTTCAAGGCTTTTATAGCCTGAATCATTTACGGATGTACTCTAAAGCCGCTCTAATTGTTATCGTTGCACCTTTTAATATTCGTTGTCACTGGGGATTTAAACACTCTAAGACCCATTGTACCGTACATCACAATGTCTTCGAATTTAATACCTAAAGAAGATCCGAATGGTATATCACGATCTTAGCATACAATATGGACTAATCAAGTCCCTATTTTTGATGAATTTGTCTCTATTTCTCTGACATAAAATGTACACTTTTTCTTGCTGTAGGAGACCGGGGATGAGACCGGGGAGGCTGAAGAGCAGACAAAGTCCGCGTCGTTTGTGGACATTCTTCGTTACCCTAACATCAGGTGGCGGACTTTCAATATGATGTTTAATTGGTAAGTAGACATACAGCGGTGGAACTTCAGATTTTTTCCAACTAGCCAGACGGGCAGGTAACTCACAGAATTTACCTGCCCGACAATAATTCCACCAGCCCAAGGTTTTTTCATAATATTTTGCAACAAACAATTAACATGATTAAGAGCAAGAGTACTTTTAAACTACAATTACATGTTTTTGTCTTTATTGTATGTTCCACTGTAACCCTAGCCCGTTACAGCTCCTCATATTCATCATGTTCTTCAATCCAATATTCTTTAAGCTCCTATCAACCTGATCTCCTCTATCATCATGACACACGGTCTGTCGATGAAATGACCCTGAACTTACTGTTACTTATACGAGGGTCGTTCAATAAATAATGAAAGTGATCATGGTATTGGATGCATGAGTGATTCTATTGAGGGATACTGTGATCAATACAAAGTATGAACCTTTGTCTTTCAAACAATACACTTTTAGATTGTTAGATACCTTTGGTTATGTAACGTCATTAACATAACACAATATAGGTTTCAGACACTGACTGAAATCTGTCAATTATTTGGCTAGATATGAAATATGTTGAAAATGGGTTGATTGATACATTTGCGTATATCTCGGCAATGCAAGCATAAAAACAGATAACACTTGGCACATAGTTAGAACAAACACTTATATCTCTGTTTGACACTCTTTTTTAGATCTGAATTCCTTAATACAAACAAGAAGGAAGCATATCGAATACGCTTTTATTTAGCAAAATCCGCAATAATATAGCTTAAAAAACAACAAAGGATAAATAACAATGGAGGGATCATAATTTAGTAAATTGTTGTGGGATGTAAAGCAATAATAGTGGGGATGTCATGAGGAGCTGTTCATAAAATGTCCTCAAACCATTGAAATTGTGTGACGATTACTTTAACAATACATATCTAGTAGCCCTAAAGATAAGTAATAAGAGAGGTTGTGGCAGCCATCTTTGATTGATACATTCATGTATATCTTCATTTTGATTATCACAATATTTATACACATTGATTTAATCATTTTTCATTATTTCTGATTAGAATTTGAAGGCACAGTAAGATTTCATGATTTTAGCCATTTTTGGCCCAGTTCAAAATGATCTGCCGTCTACGCATGCGCATATTTTCTGCAGGTTTCATGCGAATATGTTCCGATAATAAGTTAGCTATTATATGGAATCTCCCAAACTGGTTATTTGCTTAGATTTTTCCTAAATTGTTTGATTTTCCGCAATATTAGTGAGTCACGGACTGGGGCATTTTACAATGAAATTGGCTATTTGAAATACTGATATTTGTATACTTTTTAATCAATTGCCTCTCCTTTCTTTTTCCTCTTATACTATATATATAAAATTACACAGGGATTAAAGTTATTGTCTTTTTTATCATACTTACGCGAAAAAATAGAGATTTACCTGCTTCTGGTGTCATGTTATGCAATCTTCTTACCACATGTTTCATACAAACAATTCACATTTATCGCCAAATAACTGATTTAGCAGTGTCCCAAGTGTACTTACTTTGAGACAATACTATGACGTCATAGTTCACACTTAGAAATCCAAAACTGTATTATTTGAAAGACAAGGTTCATACTTTGTATTAATCACACTATCCCTCAATAGAATCACTCACGCATCCCATACCATGTTCACTTTCATAACTTACTGAATGACCCTCGTATATACATGCACTTTGAGCTTCAAAAATGTTACCCGCCAGTCGGACGGGTACCTTTGCATCTTCACCCGCCCGACACGAAAGTTACCCGCTATGGGCGGGCGGGCGGGTCTTATTTCCATCGCTGTAGACATATACCCGGGTCTCTTCACGCCATTGCAGATGCGTTCTCGAGAGAGAAGCTAATAATCAACATTCAGAGAAGCATTTACCAAATTAGATTGATGGTTTAGCGTTGGCTGGGGGTAATGGTACATTGTTTAGATGCCTAACACTATACTTAACAACTCTACGATAAATCATTGAACGTTGGTCATGACATAAATTGCCCGCTTAGGAGCGCTATTAATTCGGTCTGGTGAACCTATTGTTATCAATTACTACGAGAGGATTTCCTGGTTGTATATTTAAATTCGAGCGGTACTTCTAGCTAACTGCATGGGTGAGTTTCCATTATGTTGCAAATTACATCCACGCTCATGCGTTTAAACTACTCAATGGGCGTTGCAATTCAACTGGTTGGTTGCACACGAGAATTATGTCATACAGCAACCAGCGTTGATAGAAGGCGAATATTTAAATGTTGTGCCGGTTTCTAGGGCAACAATTTATAGCGCTGCTAAGCGGGCCTTGTAGCGTAATGGGACCCGAACCCGGCCGAACTGTTTGTCGATTTAATGTTATGAAGGTCGGGGAAAGATTCCGACCAACTTCTCTGAGCACATTTCCGGCAACTGACGCATCTTTGTTAAACATGGTTACAGACAGCCTCGCCTCTTCACTAACCGCGGCGGCCGAACGCCGAAGGCGCGCGAGTCTTTGCGCAAATCAATATTTCCCAGTGCAAACCCCGTGTGTTATTCAACGTACGTCTCCATGAAGAGGTGAAAGTAGTACCAACCATCAACATGGTCATCGATGATGACCACTAGGCCTACGTATCGACATTGATGACGTAACAGATGAAATCACTAAATCACATCAGTATAAACTGATCAACGAACGAGAATTTGTCAGAACTGAGATTTCGCCGAGATTCAATAACCGTATAACGTAGCATGAGGTCAATTATACGTTCAGTTCAGATTAATATCACCTATACAAAGTTGTAACTATTATAATTTAAAAATCGTATCTATTATAATTTATTTTCTCCACATCCGTAAAGGTTTGTGAATAACATGATGTACTACGGCCTATCACTAAGCACTTCCTCATTAGGTACAGACGAATTTGTGGCGGCGTTTCTTTCTGCTGCCGTAGAAATACCTGCCTACACATCATCGTTATTCATCATAGACAGATGGGGCAGGCGGGTACCTCTTTGCACCTATATGGTCGGTGCGGGGGTATGTGTTATCTCTACCATATGGCTACGTAAGTATTTATAATCCTAAAATAGGGCAGGTACTTGTATACGAGGAGGTATCAAAAAGTTCTTGAAATCACCCAGAAGTGAAGGAGCTATATGATGACTGGTTTTCAATCTCCAAAAGACCCTCAAATTTTGTGCGACCTCCCAGAATTAAAAAAAGGAGCTCCACCATTCCTTCGGTTTGCACCGTCACAAACCTGATCCCCGATCTCTGCATGTTCTGGGAGAATTCACGGAAACTGGTCATCATCGAACTCACCGTGCCCTTTAAACTCAATCTTGAAAAATCTGACAAATACGCCGCTCTGGTTGCTGATATTCAGAACAATGATTTTGAGTGTGAGTTGGTCGCCCTTGAAATTGGTAGCCGTGGTTACATATCCCCTCACAATCTTGGTAGACTCAAATATATACTCAAACTGTGCAATAACCCCACTTCTTTTTAAATGTTCCGGGACAACATCACCAAACTATCTATTCTGTCATCTTTCTCGATTTTCCATGCTCACAAGGAACCCACATGGGACAATTATCCAACTCTCAACGTGCAATCATAATGGTTTACTGCAGGGCAGGTCCCTTTTATATGAATATCTATTTTTAATGTTTTAACACGTCTGTTTTGTTTATCATGTTGTGTTTAGTTTGTCCCCATTATCCTGCGTTCGTCCACCTAAATGGAGAACTGATCTGGGATTTACATGTTTTCCTTTATTGTGTATCAATTCTGTATGTGTAACTTTTATGATGCTAATAAAGTGATGTGATATATATATTCAATTTTGTCAGTGTAATCACTGGTCCTTAAAAACATTATGGTGCAAAAATGGTCTCATAAGTATGTTTACTTTCTTTACAGGTGGCGCTAGATGCCAAGTCCATGAAAACGACTGCCGCGTAGAAAGTGTTAAAGGCATATTATGTGATCTTTTCCAGAGAGCGCCCTCTATTCATTATTTTTTTTAGAAAGTATATTTTCTTGCAGATTTATATTTCTGATCATAAATCATACATGGTCGAATCCAACGAAAAGTGTACACGTGATGTTCAGGCCTCTAATAAAATAATCTATATCTTGACAATTTTATTTTTGTGTTATACGTATCCGCCTCGATGAGACGGTTCGCGCCATATATAATATGACCAACTTAAATGCACAATTGGGCGTATACGAGTAATAAACCTGCTATTTTTTACCCTTTTTACAAAATAGTTGTTAAGGTTTTTTGGTAGACATATAACCGTTTTGATGAAAACGAGCTTAAGCGGAAATAATTTTGCCTGGTTGATTGCTGGATATCTCAAGAATGCCTCTTTTAATGTGTGGTTACTTTCGATCAATCCCTGAATTGTTGTGATTTTTTTTGCTGTGGTAAGTTTTGACGTTACCTACAAATACATGTTTTGTTAAATCTCACTTTCGGGGAAGAATTCGCCTAAGGTAGAGTAATTTGTGCTGTAAGGAAGCCTAAATATGTTAAATACTTAAATGCATTGTCCCCATTCAAGTCGAATTTTTGATAAAGCTGTTAGAAATTTGAAAAGCTGAAACCATCGGTTTGGTAAAAAAAAATGCATTACCTCCGAATACCTATTTAAAACACTGCCATTTTAATATAAACAAAGATTAGTGAATGATATCTATAGAATAAGCGAAGTATGATACAATGTACATGTGCGACAAGTTTTATCATTTTGAAGGCAACATTCTTTGAAATATCAGCAATAAAAGGCTGTATTCGTAGGCAAATTTGAAATATGAACTTTTACCTTCAAATACAAATAACGATACCGTGGTACTTCCCTCTGTTGTTACATATTTGTAGCGACTGGAATAAAGTAGAAATGTGCGCTGCGTTCGGCAAGCAACGGAGGAGATTTGCATCAAACTTTCAGCTTTTGTATTAGTAACCTTTCACAAAATTCTGTATTTGTGTACAAGTGCATCTATAATTATGTTGTTGTCTTAAAAGTTGATTATATAGCCTCCCTCTGTCTCAATCTTATTACTCCTATTAGTGTAGTTTTGTATGCTATTCACGCAAAGACATCATCTGACAGTTGATTTAAATCGCAATGGGGGTGATTAATGTTTATATAAATATTCAGTGACAGCATCTCGTGCATGACTTCATGCTGTATTCGGAGGTAACATGTATATGTAGGCAACATTCAATAATATACACAGTGCATATTGGCCCTAAACTATTTTATTTTACATAAAAGCAGTGCGCAATCATGCAATCTGACTGGATATATTATTATATTTATATTTGGAGGGATAAAAATAATATTCCTTATTAAACGAAAATGGGAGGGGTTGATTTAAATAAAATGCATGGTGTAATCACACTGTTTTTGCCGAGAACATATGTTTTGTTGGTGTTAGAGTGAATGAATGATATTTATATCCATAGATTACACGTTGGTCGTCTTAAAATGGATACATTTAGACATAACATCCATGAAATTTCCGTTTCATAATCAATATTTTCATATTTCATTTTGTATTCGTAGGTAACTTATATATTAGTTAATGGGCATGGTACAATTCCTGCATTGTTTGTCGCTTTCATTCGCACCTAATATTATGTAAATATTATGTAGGAATGTATAAGACGGGAATAATATTGTTTGGTGCGTAATATTGTTTTAAACCAGCTTGTCGATATGATGTATGCGTAGTTAACCAATTTCCCCAGGAATTGCAGAGCAGTGACTACTGAGGTACTTAATATTGGCCATTATTGTAGTTGTATTTGAAAATGGAATTCATGTGTAACAATTTAAAATAACTTGCTTCATTTTTGCTCTGGCAGGTTGTGTAATGTCACCGAAACGTATTTTAAGTGAACAAGAAATTTAGTAAAACATTTTCATTTTTTTTAAAGTTGTGAGGGAATCGTGGGTAGGCCTATACTGATTTCAGTCTTAAATAAATAAAAATTGCTCATGAATAATGCTTCCGACATTTATTTCTTAGTGTAATTGAACTAAGCAGTGGTTGATTTTTAAAACAAATCATAATGAAAGGCACATGCCCGACAATATCTCTGTCGTGGCAAAACTTATTAGATTAGTGTTGTTAAATCAAACAACATTGTATATATTTCTAAACATAAAATTACTATTTTGTCTACATCTGACAAAATATATCATAATGGTGATTCTATGTCAAACGGGGTCTTCCTCCGGTTGAAACTCGATAAAGTCTGACTATGTACGACATTCAGAATGATACAAATTCCAAACTAGGAAATTATATCTTAATTCTAATCTGACAACTGAATGTCTCAGTGCTGAAAGTTGTACGTGCTTTATTCCGTTGTGGACTGAAAGGCAAAATATTTGAATGTTCTTTGACTTTGAACATGTTAGGCTCATATTAAACTTATATATATATGGTCTGATATGAAATTATTTCAAAGTATATATTAAATGAATCAAAAAGCGATCTGGCTTTCGTGTTTAAAACAGCTATTCAAAATGATAACTTCCAGAAGACCTCACTTGCCTTCTTTATTTAGAACAAATTGAGGAAGGCAACCGGTTGTTTTATTGCTTAAAACAAATAACCTGACATTCAAGACTATGAATTACAGGCAAATCAAACTGTTTGCTTAAAGGAAACCGCTCGCTTTCTAATTAAAGATGGCTCGGTGAACTATTCAATAGTTGATTCGATCCAATACTTTGGATTCACACGGAAACTGAAACGTTCATTCTTAACATTCTAGAATGTCCTATATAATAAACAAAGAGTAATTAAGTTCTATTAGATATTTATCCTCGCGACATGAGAGACCTAAAGAACTAATTACACACAGAATACATCAAGAATCACTAAACTTGTTAAGTAGAGATTAGAGATAAGGCTGAATGATCACGAGGCTGAATGATTAGATGTTTCTTAATAAAGTTTTTATCATGTTTAGTTTTAATGATGAACATGCTTTTTACCAAATTAGATCAGTAATTATATTAGTATTACTAGCGAGTTAATTGATTGTTTAACTATACCTTTACGAAATTTTAACCCAGAACGATATGTATGTTGTCATCATCTTGCACTAAATCAGATGTTAAATATTACACACTTCTGACTGTTTTGTAGAAGTTAAACGCTCATTCTTAATAATTGAAAGTCAAGCAAGAAAGACACTAACAAAATTTGATGATCAGATACGTTAGCATAATAAAACATTTTCTGCCATAATTATCATGTGTAAAAGGTTAATTCTATTCAGTAGCCTATATGTCTATCACTAGTGAGGTTATTGATGCTTAGGGTGTTTTCTTTTATATCTTAGAAATAGGAACATGGTTTTATATTATTTTAATGTTTAATTGGTTAATCTTGCTGTTTTATTCAAATGTTGAATATTACGCAATTCTGATTGTTTTGTAAAAGCAGCGCTGAGTGCACATTTTTAAATCTACTTACAAAGTTGATACGATAATTCCCCCTCACACGCGATTCAGGGCATAAAAAACTACGTCGAGTACAATTTTGCCCTTAAACCTATGTCAAATCAACAGATTCAACTGTTCTTAGTCAACGAAGTTGAAGTTGAGAACAAATGTGTTACCTACGAATACTTTGATTATTGCAATGTAAGCTACCGTGTTTTAAGTCTTAACATGTTTTTCTCTTATAGGAATGCTTAAAAATGTTGCCTGATATATTGTTCTTAATAAACCTTTTCAAAATTACAACTGACAGTTAGATATTGTATATTTTTTTTAACATTAAATTAATATTCTAGTATCTGTTTAAAGTATACTACTGGGATTATGTTCATAATATTAGGATTTAAACATGTTTCAACATGTTTATTTAAAAAAACAAATATTGTTAACAGCCCTGCATAATTATTTCACCCCAAAATGTAACATAAATTAAGCAGAACATTAATTTATTACAGTTTTACTTCTCTTACCTACGTATACATTACCTGTTACCTTCGAATACCAAATTTCCACATTCCTCTATGTACTTAGGTTTTGGGCGCATGCTCAAAATTCTAAATTTTACAGAAAGGGTCATTCCCCCTCTTTGAGGTACATGAAAACAAATGTTCATTCAAATCATCTTGGTGAAAGTACACAAAGTGACTCAACCTCATGTTTCATGGTATTGAGAGTCTGCAAATACTACCTAACTGTGTGAATCTAAAATGTAAACAAAAAATGAGCACCTGGACAAATATGATCACTTTCTATCAGCATTAGCATCTTCTGAATACAATACAATCACAAATTTGAATGAAATATGTAAATATGTGGAATAATCATCACTTGATTAAAATATGGTACTTGTATTTGTAGGTAACATTGAGAAGTGTACCTTCAACTTCATCATTCCGCCACGTGGTCAATTGGAGAGATTAGTGATGGCACTTTTTTCCATACAAGCTTGATATGTTGACTTTGAGTTGGGAAAAGGAATAAGAGATTGAAGCATTTTGAAACTGGACCCTAAAAATCTAGCCGTGGACACTTTTCGTTGGATTCGACCACATTCCAAGTTACAGAGCGATACGATTCCTAATTACTTCAAAATCATGGTTTTAGTGTGAATTTAAGAGTGAAAATATATATAAACTGTCGGATTTTCCGACAGTTTATTTTCACTCTAAAATCATGATTTTGAAGTAATTAAGAATAGTATCGCCCTGTAACTTGGAATGTATGTACGATTTATGATCAGAAATGTAAATCTGCAAGAAAATCTTCTTTCAATTTTTTTTCGATGTTGAGGGCGTTCCCTGGAAAGATCACATAATATACCTTTAAAGTGTCAGTCACCGTGGGTTTTATTCACGACTCAGTCTAATCAAATAATACATAAAGACATCAAAAAAAGTAACTCGGCTGTTGTAAAAGCACCTATAATTTTAAAATTGTTACTCATATTCTAAAAATGAAAATACCAGGAGACGGACAATTTAATTACGGTGATTTTGACACCTTGTTTGTAAAAATCGATAAAGTATTGTTGTCGCGGTATGTGCTTACAGATGAAAAGTGCCATTTCCATTGTTGCATTAACTCCTATTGATCTCTCTGATTCAGCGTGAAGATAATAGGGGGAATTTTGATAGTTTGTCCATGGCGATGACCTGTCCTGTCTGTCTTTTCGGACCTTCTGAGCATTTGGAGTTTTAAATTCATCCTTTTTAATTGTAAAGAAGTACTCCTGTCATCCCCATTAAATTTGTCCCGGATTATGCTAATCAAGTTTACAGCACAACAAGAACAGCTAATCAAAATTCCCGCTATTATCTTCACGCTGAATCAGGAAGTTCAATAGGAGTTAATGCAACAATGGAAATGGCACTTTTTATCTGTAAGCACATACCGCGACAACAATACTTTATCGATTTTAACAAACAAGGTGTCAAAATCACCGCAATTAAATTGTCCGTCTCCTGGTGTTCTCATTTTTAGAATATGAGTAACAATTTTAAAATTAAAGGTGCTTTTACAACAGCCGAGTTACTTTTTTTGATGTCTTTATAATAGTAATATGGCGAGAAACAGAGAAGGCAAATTTGAATTTGAATTAGTTGATCACTTTGGCGTGAACCTCGAATACAATTGGATTTCTTTTTGCCACGTGTTGTATAACTGATGGATTGTGAATATTTAAACATTTTTCAATTAGCACTGGGCGCATGGAGGACAACCATCGCAATGATTGGCAAGTTTATGGTGTCTGCATCATTTGGGGTGGTATACATCTTTGCAGCTGAACTATTCCCTACACCTGTCAGGTAAATAGTGTATGAATTAAAATTATTCACTATCGAAGTGATTATATAGCCCCCCTGGTAACTGGATCACGCACCTTTTGGTGTGATGGTTCAAGCCATAGACTTTATGTGACGATCATTTCGATCGGGGTTCAGTACCCACTCAAAAGCGTGATCCAGTTGACATTGTGATATTCGGATTACACTGAAAACTTCGCTGGTGAATAATGGTAAATGGTATAAATCGCGTTGAATAATGCCACTATTTCACACCTACGTTCATCAGGCCAGCGCTTGCATTTCGCTGAAAAATTATGAAAATATGAATAAGGCGTGTCGCAGGAGAGCGCGGACAACTGTGCAAATTCAACGAAACCCCTTGTAGCGATCAGGCGGGCGGGCGCTTGCATTGCGCTGAATAAATATGAACACGCCGAGCCAAACGCATTAAGGTCTTCCAAGAACCGTTCGGTGACGTGGTGGCGGTTAGAGGCGCCTTATATTTGTGGGACTTTATATATAAAATAATTTTCAGGGTGTTAAATTGTATTTGATCACATGTCGTTCTCGAAGCATTTACCATTGTATACCATAGCAATACGACGATCATGAGTATTAATAAAAAGTGAAGCATTAGTGTTTTTTTAGACACTGATCAGTATACTGATACCAACTCTTTCAATTCTATTTAACATCAGGTCTATCGGTCTCGGTGCGTGTGCCATGGCATCACACCTTAGTGGTATCATCACCCCGATGATCCTGTCTCTTGGACTGATACTTTGGGAGCCATTGCCTCTGCTTATATTCGGTACAATGTCGGTTCTTGCTGGACTGTTTGCCTTACTGTTCCCGGAGACTTTGGGTCAACCGCTACTAGAGACGATTGAGGAAAGTGAAGCATTTGGGAGTAAGTATACAGTATGAATTATATAGTGAGGCATTTTTGTTTTTGTGACATCATGCGTGTCTGGGCAACTTAACGGTAATTAACGTTAAGCTGGCCAGTAGAAACAGTCAAATAAAGCTAATAACCGTGAAGTTTTCTAACGGCAAAAACCTGCACAAACCAGGTGTTTCTTAACGGTAATTAACTCTAACTTGTGGTAGAAACACCAACCCGATAAATCTTACCGCTAAGTTCTCATGACCCGGAAGTATACACGTACACGCTGGATGCTAAACATTGTGGCTCTGCGTTTACGACGAATTTCAATCAAGTTCATTTATCGTGTTTATGTTGTTAAAATGTAGCATTAAAAGACCAAACTACATATAAAACGGCTTAAAATAAAACGGCTTACAATAAAACGGCTTACAATAAAACGGCTTACAATAAAACGGCTTACAATGGAACGGCTTACAATAAGCGGCTTACAATAAAACGGCTTACAATAAAACGGCTTACAATTACCACAGAGCTAGAGAATCGCTGTAAAATATGTCACGAAGTTGTATATCGTAGAATCGTACATTTCTTTGAATTTTCAAACGATTATCTTAATTTTTGATCCACAGAAAAGTTGTCAATTGACCCGAAAGTCATGTCTAAGACGAAGGATGGCGTAGATTATGATCGCATATCAATGAAAGACATCGAAAGAGAGAAGACATCAGAGGGAAATGACCGTAAACAGGAAAATGACAACGAAGTCAATGTTTAACGCGTTGTCAGTTGTATGATTGCGTCAACACATTTTTTTGGACAACAAAGACTTTCATGTATATAAGGCCAAATAAAAAAGGAGGAGGCCCTTTTTTTTCTTTTCAAAATGGCGGATCCAAAATGGCGGACTGATTTTCCACACAAAAAATACTTCCGCTTTCGACCTTTTTTCCAGTTGCTGTTGTTTCTTAAATGACAGCCACCTTTTCTAACACCGTTTTCAGACTTGTATTGGCTACAACTTTGTTGAAGAAAAAAAGAAGAAAAAAAAGGAGGCGGCCGGCAAATAGGAAGCGGGCGGGGACGAGAAACTGGTATTTTTTTATTTGGCCTAATGTGCATTAACAAACTAACGTGTATAGTTAGAAATATCTTTAACCCTAACTCTACTACACCATACGGCAACTGTGCGGAAAAAGTGTTTCTATAACCCGGCGTGCAGGTTTTTTGGCCACAAAACGGACCCATGCTATATAACGAGGCGAATATACTCGCCGAGTGTCGACTGGGAGCCGTGGTGTAGTGGCTAGGATCTGGGCCCTGATGCTGGAGGTCCGTGGTTCAAATCCCGGGGGGATCGGGTGACCTTTCTGGTGAATTTTTGGTGTCGGAAAAAAATTCTGTTGCCGTGTGGTGAAATAGAGTTATAGGGTTATACAGTAAATTTGTTTTTTTGTTTTTCATTCCAAATTTGGTAATTTTCATCATATCCCTAACTCTACTACACCATACGGCAACTGTGCGGAAAAAGTGTTTCTATAACCCGGCGTGCAGGTTTTTTGGCCACAAAACGGACCCATGCTATATAACGAGGCGAATATACTCGCCGAGTGTCGACTGGGAGCCGTGGTGTAGTGGCTAGGATCTGGGCCCTGATGCTGGAGGTCCGTGGTTCAAATCCCGGGGGGGTCGGGTGACCTTTCTGGTGAATTTTTGGTGTCGGAAAAAAATTCTGTTGCCGTGTGGTGAAATAGAGTTATAGGGTTATACAGTAAATTTGTTTTTTTGTTTTTCATTCCAAATTTGGTAATTTTCATCATATATAATGTTACCAGCTATACCCCCTTTGTGATTCTCCTTGATATACAATGATATGGACAAATTCGTATCCTTCACGAAAACTTAAAACGCATCGAACCACACCTCGTGTTATCAGAACACCAGAAGTTCGAGCTCAGCTCATATCTCAGCTATTCAACGATAAAGCGTTTTGTTTTCGGGAAATCGGAATATCTTTATGTGATTGGCCCATTGCGGGGGAGGCCCCAAATATACTCGAATTCCGTTATTTTAATAATTATAATTTCCCATAGAAAACTGTGTAAATAAAATTCATTTTGTTCTATAACTAACAATTTCAACGTTAAATTAAGATGTGATTTACAACTATTGATTATCCCCGTGTTTGCCTATAGAGGTCAAGTTGAAAAATCGCGTTTGATCTATTTAGGGTTTCACACCACCAAATAAGTTCCCTATTGCTTTGTGTGGTTAAGAGGTCAAGTTCGTGTTAATTTTGGTTCACCCCTAGAGCAAACTGGTTCATTGAAAGCGGCATTGTTTTAATTGACGATCAAGATGTCTTCTGCTTAAAAACAGTCACTTTTGTGGGGGTTAACCGGCATCCCCCCCCCCCCCCCCCCCCCCCCCCCCCCCCCCCCGCTACTGCCCAATATCTATCTTAGGTACGACAGGCTGCTTATCCTAAGATCCGGGATTTTAGCTCTAAATCGATGTAAACAGTGATTTCGTGTGAAATAACACCATTCAAGAAAAACTTAGATTTTGGGCCTAATGTGGAAGAAATAACCAACAAATGCCAAATTATGAAACATTTATTGTACATTTAAAGCATTTTATGCCTTTTCTGGGATGTTAAATTTAGACTTATGGTGGGGTCTATCTTAATTTCAAACACTGCCGGGTATTGCCAGAATGCAAAATATTATTTGGTGGTGTGGACTCTAGGGATTTTCGTTTGTTAACGCGAAGATTTTTTTCTTCTTGTTACAGTTTCAAATTCACTTATTTAAAGGATAATAGCATACAGTCATGAAATAAGTAACTGACCCGGTATAGTAATAAATGTGCTGATGAGGCGACGAAAAAACAGCCTGTTTTACGGACGGACGGTCCTGTCAAGTAGGGCCGGTCGGTCGGTTTAAACCTAAAATGTCACAAAAATCTGCAAAAATCGGGATTTGTTTTTAAAATTTGTGAACAAAAATAATTGACTGATTTTTGGCCAAAAAACGGCTGATTTCATAAAATTCTAAAAAACCCTGCTACATACATTATAGGCCTATATATTAATTAATACAGTTGATGAGACAAATTATCCGCTTTAATTTGATATATTCGAATCACTCTTATTTCCGTTCCCAGGGTACACTCTTAAAATATTTTACTCTAGTTAGGGTAAAATCTTACTCTTTGGAATGGTAAAAAGGGAACAACGCTTCTAGTTGAGTAAAGTTTACTCAACTTGATTGAGTAACACGTTTACTCCGATATTGTGCAAAATTTTACTCCACAGCTGAGCAAAATCTTTACTCAACCCTTGTTGAGTAAAACTTACTCTTCTTTACTCAACTAGAAGCGTTGTTCCCTTTTTTACTCAACCGCGGGGTAAAACTTACTCAATTCATGGCGAGTAAAAATTTACTCGGATATTGAGTAAAATTGTACTCAATAACAGAGTAAAATCTTTACTCAACCACTTACTCAACCAGTGTTGAGTAAAGTTTACCCCACGTACAGGGTTCGTTTTTACTCAACCAGGTGGTAAAACTTAATTATGATTTAGCAGCCTGTATTGAGTAAAACATACTCAACATGGGAAAAAACCTTAAAATCAAGGGCCGCTTGTCTCTTCACAACCTGAAAGTTGAAAACACGATAGTTTTCTTTGGTTTAAAAGTGTTTTGATTACAGTAAAAGCCTTCACAATCATTAATTAGTCGGAATTTATTTCGGTATTTGACTTTCGGTGGTCATTGTTCGAATCACTCATATTTCCGTTCCCAGATTTAGATTTTTGGTTTAAAAGTATTTAAGAGTGCACACCACCAAATAATATTTTGCATTTTGGCAATACCCGGCAGTGTTCAAGTGAAATTAAGATAGACCCCACCATAAGTCTAAATTTAACGTCCTAGAAAGGTAAAAGTGCTGTAAATGTACCTAAATGTTATATAATTTGGCATTTGGCGGTTATTTCCTCCACATAAGGCCCAAAATTCTATCTTTTTCTTGACTGGTATTATTTTACACGATTTCACTGTTTCCACCAATTTAGAGCTACATTCCCTGATCTTAGAATCTAGGCGGCCAGTCGAACCTAAGATAGATATCATTGGCCCGTAAGCGAAAAAATAATAGTCTGGTCAACCCGCACAAAAGTGATTGTTTTTATTTTAAGCATAAGGCATCTTAATCTTCAATAAAAACAATGATTTGAATGAACCAGTTTGCTCTAAAGGTTAAAACAAATTAACATGAACTTGACCTCTTAACCACACGAAGCAATAGGGAACTTATTTGGTGGTGTGGGACCTTAAGTTAAGAATACAGTAAAATGTGCGGATTCACGATGGTGTACAATTTCTGTGCGCGCATTTGTTTTCATACGTATCTCTTGTATGGGGGGGGGGGGGGGGGGGGGGCATAACCGACTATTTTGTGTGTGTGACCGTTGACCCTAAATCGAGGTCAAAGTTCAATTTAACATCCACGTTGGAAAGGATGTTAACCTATGTTGTATTCTACAAATTTCAAGGAATATTTGAGTAAATATCTCCCTGTGCCAGCAGACCGGGATCCGAAAAACCATGTGTGCTCCCCAGCTATTATATCAAAATCCAAAATCCCCATATTTTTTTGATAATTCTCAAGACTACCCCTTGAAGATTGCAGCTTCAAAAATGTATAAACTCAGACCCGGATAAAGATGGTAGAACCTTGAAGTAAATACGTCATCTCTTTGTCACACAATTTGTGTGGCAAAGAGATGACGTATTTACTTCATTGTACGTATATCTAACTCATTGTTCGTAAATGATATACTCACAAAACGTCTTATTTTGTTTTCTATTGGCATTGAAAATTACAGAAAGCAGCTTCATTGTATGTTTTCCCGCAATTGTAAAGTTAATCTGCCCAATGGTTATGCATAGGAAGTGTTGCTCTATACATGTTCAGGGGCACCCATTTCACTCAGCAGTAACCAGTATAAATTGATAAATGTCGGAGGGCAGTAACCAGTAATAACAGACTCAGTATATATGTATATTCTGTGTATTCTAGTATATGTGTATTCTAGTATATAACAGTAACCAGGCTACTGCTCGGCATAGAAACACAATTTTGACACCTCTGAAATTATATTCCTAATTAAGTTTATGTCAAAACACTCAGGGGTTGGTGGTCGGGGAGGTAAAACTAAGGAGTCGGGGAGGTAAAACTAAGGATGGCAACAAGCTTAACCCTAACTCAACTACACCACACGGCAACTGCGCGGAAAAAATGTTTTTATAACCCGGCGTGCAGGTTTTGTGGGTACAAAACGGACCCAGGCTTTATTAAACGAGGCGAATATACTCGCCGAGTGTCGACTGGCAGCGGTGGTGTAGTGGCTAGGATCTGGGTTGGGGTGCTGGAGGTCCGTGGTTCAAATCCCGGGGGGTCGGGGTGACCTAAGCTTTCTGGTGAATTTTGGGTATCCTACATTCTTAAACTATTTTGTCAGTGTTATTGCGCTTTATTCCATTGAGGGCGCTAATCTGTGACATATGTTAGGATATATACTGAGTCAGTTATTACTGGTCACTGCCCTTCGACATTTATCAATTTGTACTAGTTACTGCAGCGTGAATTGGGTGCCTGAACATATATACTAGAGCAACACTTCCTATGCATAACCATTAGGAAGATTTAGTTTACGGGAAAAACACAGCTAAAACATACAACGAAGCTGCTTCCTGTAATTTTCAATGCCAATAGAAAACAAAATAAGACGTTTGTGAGGCAAGAACACTTCTATAAAGGTTTTATAGGTGTGTTTTAGCCTTCGCACATGTCAAGACATGGACTGTAGATAGTCAAGGGCAGACTGCCAACAGGTTATACATAGGAAGTATTCCTTTATACATGCTGAAGGGCCGGATGGGATACGAGATTGTGACAGAGCAGCGACGCTATAAGTAGACCTATAGGCCCATGTTCACTTTGCAATTTCCATGTCACAGTCTTCAAAGAGAGGCAAATTGTTTTTATCGTGAATCAATAGTAAAATTGCTATTCTTCATAATTGAGACCTGTCACCACAAAATGAGCATTAAGTCGCCAGTATGCATTAGGAGATATGGTCTAATGAACATGCCAAAAAACAATACAAAACAAAGGAATTTTTGTCTTTCAATTTGATTTTTGATCAGGAATACATTGAGGAATTATGACATGTTGCATATCATTTTAAAGCTTGTTTTCTGGGCATTCTGAATCTGGATAAACCTCAGAATCTAATTTTCCGACTTAACTCTCATTTTGTGATGACAGGTCTCAATTGTTATTTGACAGTTTCTTATCTATCACGTATCTATCACGATTGTCGTACGTCAAGGTCGTATTTAACTCTTGACATGGGATGACAAGAACCGATTGACTTCAAAGTACAACATGGCGAGATCTATCAATAAAGGTCATCTGTGCGGGTGGTTAACACTGTCAACGCAGCTATAGTTTTAGGGAAGACGTCAAAACTCGACCGCCCGTTGACCGCCGGTTACGGGCGGTTCCGCCCGGTTCTTTCAGGTCAAATGTTTTACTGGTATATGAATATTCGCGCATGCAACACTGAACAACCGCCGGTTAACTTTTAATGCTGTAACCGGACCAATTTACTACTTTGCGGTCATAATAGCTCTCTCTATAATCGTTCTATAAAAAAAACCATTCATAGACTTTCGGTATTGATTTTAAAAAGTTAATTGAGCTATAAACAGATTAAAAAAGCCAACCCCAGCGAAAATCAATAGCTGCATTGTACTGGTTGTCAACTGAGACTTAAGAGCCCATTAATTCAAGATGTTATTGCTCACGCGTGTGACGAGGCACTATCAACCGGTCGTGTTCACCAGAGTGTAACTATTTGACCTCATTATGTGTGTATATTATAACAGACGACACGTTTTGTGAGAACCGGGCGGAACCGCCCGTAACCGGCGGTCAACGGGCGGTCGAGTTTTGACGTGATCCCTTACCATGTTTACCATAATACAAATCAGAAACCTTTCCCAACTTTCAAGGTCTATCTCAAGAATTATTTAACCAATAATAGGCATGTTTGTACTTACGTTAATGCATTTCTCATGATGATTCCAAATATGGTAATGAAATTTAATAATTTTGACAATTTTTGAAACATTTTGTGACATTTTGGAGTGACGTCTACCAGCCGCATGGAAAGTGTTAACATTTTGGTTGGAGTGACGTCCGCCTGCCTACATTTTGGAGTGACCTCCGCCTGCCGCATGGGAAGTGTTAACACTAACGATATGATGATAATTTTTATAATTCTTTGAATCCACACAAAGCAATAATTGCAACAACAAATTCAATTTGTTGCTACAGATTTCGTGTGACTCGATTTGATGTCGGCGCCTTTTTAGAAAATGTGACTTTTGTTTTCGAATTATTCAGGTTTTTTCAATAGCAAAAACGTCCGATTTGGTAGACATATTAGTATTTTGTTGAGATCTATAGAGACAACGATTGAGGTCGGCCATCTCTGTCATGGCAATACTTATTAGATTAGTGTTGTTGTATCAAAAAACATTCTAAACATGAAATTCCTATTTTGTCTACATCTGACAAAATATATAGGTGATTCTATGTTAAACGGAATCTGCCTCCGGTTGGAACTCGATAAAAACTGGCTCTATCTCCGACATTTAGAATGGTATGATTCATATTAACCCTAACACTTTTGAAGGATTTTCCAACGAAATTTTTTTCAAGCAAAAAAAACACACACAACAAGCGGTGCCACGCCCCGGGGTTTGAACCCACGACCTCTCGGTTACAAGTCGAACGCTCTACCAACTGAGCCACGGGGGGAGCTATCTATCTAGCCCGGGGCCATTATTTCACACAAAAACCTCAGCGCCGGGTGGAACCGACAGGCTGGGAAATGGGATTTCATGGGGTGCGGGGCTGTAAGGGTTAATCAAGGTGAAATTAGAAAAAAAAAGAAAAAAAATCGTTCCTTAACCCTAACACTTTTGAAGGATTTTCCAACGAAATTTTTTTCAAGCAAAAAAAACACACACAACAAGCGGTGCCACGCCCCGGGGTTTGAACCCACGACCTCTCGGTTACAAGTCGAACGCTCTACCAACTGAGCCACGGGGGTAGCTATGCTGGGCGAGTGTATTCGCCCAGCTATGTAGCCCGAGGCCATTATTTCACACAAAAACCTCAGCGCCGGGTGGAACCGACAGGCTGGGAAATGGGATTTCATGGGGTGCGGGGCTGTAAGGGTTAAACTTATACGAGGTCTGATATGAAATTATTTCAGAAGTATATATTAATTGAATTAAAAAACGATCTGGCTTTCGTCGTGTTTAAAACAGCTATTCAAAATGATAACTGCTAGAAGACCTGACTTGCCTCCTTTATTTAGAACAAATTGAGGAAGGCAACTGGTTGTTTTATTCCGGGGGGGGGGGGGGGCTAAACAATACCAAAGGCTTCAACAAGTATCTGGTCGTCTAGACATATAGGTAATATCAATCAGGCTACCGAGCCATCACGGTTGTGGAATGTTGTTTACTTTGCTCTGTCTATCCCAGTCTTCGTGTTCCGCGCAGTATTGCCATGGTCTGGTGAAAGTAGCCCATGTTCCCTTTCAATCCATTTGGGCGATAGGTCACGTAAAATATCTGTATAATGGAGAGGTGATAACGGAGGGGCGTAATATATTTACCATCGTGTTTCGTGGAAGTATTATTCTGGAATTTGAAAGTACTTATTATTTTACTGGGATGGGATGCATACCGAAATGAATATTCTCCAATATTAAAGGTACTGTTAATGTTAATTGGGTATGTACTTGCACCTTTAAGTGTTGTAGGTTAAAAAAATATCGCTACTTGGTCGGTCATGTGACCCGTTGCCATGGAAACGGCGGCCATCTTGGATCATCTTTTTTACTACGAGGACACCTTGCGCGCAAGATATCTCAAAAATTATTTATCGTAGAGTATTGGGACAAAGAGCAAATGAAAGTTGATTGATAAGGCTATAGAATGAACTAGGACACTATTAACTAGGGTAAGTGTTTGATTTTGTGTTCACCAGAAAAATTATTATTATTCTTGTAATATGTAAAAAATATGTTCTCATAGGGTTAGAGTCTCCACTCTAGTCCATTTTAAAGATAATCTTATTAACAGTATTCTGGCCAAATTTGAAGGTCCTAGCCCCTTTAGTTTTCCAGATATCCTGCGCGCACGGTCGCAAAATGGTCGAAATTAGTTACGGCCGGAGATATCGTCAGTTAAAAGTCGGGTCATTAGTAATACGAATAATTAATATTCATTAAAGGTAATTAATCGTCATTTTTTGTATCAAATTAACTAAATTTGATTTAAAAATGAAGTTTTCACTTATTTAAGGCATTTTAGAACACTAAATGCATTAATTATTGGAGTAATCAAATCAAATATGACATTTTTGACCAGAAATGAGATACTTAAAACAATAGAATACATAAGAATTAAATACATGCGTTAATATACGAAATTTTCGACTTGCGACAGACTTGGACGCGGAAAATTTATCATAACTTTGCAGAGGAATATCCGATTTTGTTCATTTTTTTTAAAGCAAATGAAAGCTAATTCTCTGGGCTGTGATTTAAAACCAAAATTCATAATATAAAACCTCTCAACACCTAATTCCCCCTTAAAACCTGGCAAGTGTATACCCGACAAGTGTACACTCTGGCAAATGGATCGCTCTTTACATCACAGCGGGGGTCGGGTGATATTAATCACTGGTCAACATCAGTATTTCTTAAAGTTCCTGCTTATTGAGATCATGTATGGTATCAATGGAAAGCTTAGATTGAATAGAATATGTTAATTTTTATTTTATCTTAACCTAATATACTGGGAATTACCAATAGGCAATACAAACTTTCGAGTACAGACCCCCCTAATATACCTTGGGATAAATAGTCAAAACGGGGTTTAGAATTGTGACGTCACCCCAGGCACATAAATTCATCCTCATCCTATTCAACACATTCATCAAGTCCGAGATCGATACCACACAGACAGTACTGCACACAGCGCTAATATTCAAATAGATACAAGAGAGGCATGCATCACAATGGACAATGAGTTTGTTTACATTACCGGGTCCCTTTGCTGACGTCATACAAGAATCTTGATTTTCACCTCTCCACTTCCGGGTTTGCGTCCGCCCTACACCGGTACTTTCTAATGCTATTTATTATTTACAGTAGCATTTTGGGACGTGGACACCCGCGGGTGGACACCACCATTTTTCTAAGCTTTCCAATGATATATAATTTGGCTATATTTCAATTTTCAATGAATAGCACCTTTAAGGAAAACAACCAGATCCTTCCTCGCGCTCTTCTCTGTCTGGTTCAGTAATTGAGCCGTCGACAGTACTACAATAATTATATTGTTAACGCGAGATAGAGAGGCAGGCGGCTCTGCGGGATGTTGATCACCGATCCTTTTGCGATCCTTTTAACAATATAATTAAGAATCGCGCTATGATCGCGCTATCCCCGCGTATGAGTATGAGTTTCTCTCTTCTTAAACACACAAGGGTCGTGTTCTCGTACTAAACGCGGTTTGAGCTTAAAACTGAGACTAACTACGACTAGAATACGACTCGATATGTTTCTTTTTAATTAGTGTGATTACATATCGTCGCTGTTTGTCAAAACCGCGTGACTCCATCTGGCCCTTCAGCATATTATAAAGTGATAGTTCCTATGAATAACCTTTGGGCAGTCTGCTCTAAAGTGCTCTTGCCCCTGAACATGTATAATAAAGCAACACTTCCCATGCATAACCGTTGGATAGTTTCACTTTATACATGCTGCCGGAAAAGCATAATTCGAAATCTGACTATAGCCTACCTTAATCCAGCCGCGGAAAAATATCCACTTTACCTTAGCTTTTCATCCACTTTTAATCATTTCTACTTAACTACTTAAGGAAGGAATATCACTAGATTCACAATAACATTGTGCACTTATGCCTTGTTTGATCATACCGCTTGTCATTAGGCCAAAAAAGAGAAGATCTGTCTCACATACATTTGGGAAAATTCGCTGCGATATGCGATTTTTTCGGAAATAAAGCTATGCTAAATGTGGAAAGTCTTTTTTATTGTGTTTTTGACCCCCCCCCCCCTTCGGAGCCAATTTTTTCGACAACTAAAAAACCCACCAAGCCTAAATTGGGCTCAGCGCGTCACTTTTATGCGGTAAAAGGGATTCCACATACTTATACGGGCGGTAGACAGATTTTTCTATCTTGGTCTTAACACTTTCCACGCGGCAGGCGGCTGCAGACGACATTCCAAAATTTCACAAAATGTTTAAAAAATGTTAAAATTATTGAATTTCATTACCATATTTAGAACCAACATGAGAAATGCATTGACATAAGTACAAACATGCCTAGTATTGGTTCAGTAATCCTTGAGATAGACCCTGAAAGTTGGGAAATGTTTTTAAAAATTCTGTTTTGTATTATTGTAAAACTTATAGCCGCGTGGAAAGTGTTAACACTTTCCACGCGGCCGCTATTGGTTTTACCATCATCTAGAACTGGAATCGGCCACTCGCGGAAATATAATACTATCTCATGAGCGGCGAAGCCGCGAACGAGCGGCGTAAGCCGCGGCTGCGCCGCTCGTGTGATGGTATAGACTACCGCGAGTGACCGATACCAGTTCTACCATCATCATGATTAATACATACAAACAGATTTTTCAGAATCCTTTCCCAACTTTCATGGTCTATATCTCAAGGATTACTGAACCAATACTAGGCATGTTTGTGCTTATTCTAATGCATTTCTCATGGTGATTCCAGATATGGTAATGAAATTCAACAACGTAGACATTTTTGAAACATATTGTGAACTTTTGGAATGTCGTCTGCAGACGCCTGCCGCGTGGAAAGTGTTAAGCAGAACTGTCATCATGATGGTTATTGAGTTGTATAGCCGTGAAAAGGTCAATTTAATATCACCAAAGAAGATCTCGATATAATCCTAGTAATAAATCTGCCTCGCTATATTATTGAAACCCAAAGAAGATTTTAAAGACACCACCACAATGCATTGCGTTTCTGCAAAATGCCCTAATTCTGAATTCTGGCCTCCAATTTGTCTCAGTTTCCATAGACATGCACACATATCATGGCTTCATAGCGCCTTCATCGTTGGAGCTGTTAGGTTCTATATAGTTATCATCAATGAATAAATTAGATATCAGTGTTCCTTTTTCTTATTTCTAAACTTTTTTAAAAGTAGAGCTCGACAAATGCATCGTGTTGAAAAGCTTGTGTTGGTTGGTGTTCGCGCAATGCATTTTGGGAAGACCTTAAAGTCTTCTCTGATTTGTACAAGCAGAATCGAGTAGGTCTACTTCACATCGGAAGCTTGTAATTTTGTTGATATCGAAAGTGAAGTGTTATTTTCCAGGAGTAGTGTTTTACTTCGATCTGACAAAAACAGCGAAAAATAATATTCACATATTTAGCTCAACGAGGGGTTTAGCCTTTATTATTGGAATTGATTATACGTAAAACGAATAAATAAACCTTAATTACCAAGGTCTAATGTTGTTTATTTACAAAAGAAATGATAATTTTGGCAACAAACACAAAAGAAGAAAAAGTATTAAAAAGGGGGGAAAAAAGAAGAAAATAATAAAGAGAAAAATTATGAGAGAAAAGGAAAGAAATGAAAAAAGAGAACAGAAAGGGATATTAAGAAAAGAGGAAAGGTGAAAAAGAAAGGTGAAAAAGACAAAAAGAAAAAGAAAAAAGAAAAGCGGAAAGGTGAAACATAATAAAGTAAAACAAAAGAGGAAAAGAGAAGAGAAACAACAGAAAGGAAAAATGAGCACACATCTAAATAAAAAATATACCTCAAATAATAAGAAATCCGCAAATGGTAAACCAATCATGAATCAGTTAAGATTGCGTGAAATACTGACATGTTATTTGTAACTATGTAGCCCTAACATCATGTCCTTGTGATAACTCTTCATTGCTTGTTGCTTTATCTGTTGTCCACTGTTTTTCAAGTGTAGTTGTCAATCCTCCATTCTTAACAAAAACTCTCCATTCTTAGCAATAACTTTAGCTCCATTCTTAGCAATAACTCTCCATTCTTAGCAATAACTCTCTCCTTTCCTGATTTTACGAATGGAGAGTTATTGTTTGTATCTCTCCATTCATACCAAATAATGGAGCGAAATATATAACAATACGGCAAGGTTTCCGGCGTGTATTAATTAAGACGCGATCATTTAAATGGATGGATAAATGTACATATAAACAAAGAGCCCTGACTCCAGAGGTTGCTTCAATGTAATCCCAGCATGCAGTAGAAAAGCACTGTGCACTGAGATATTAAATTCAACACCTGATCTCCATTGAAAATGTACAGAAATATCATGGTCTATTAGAGAAAATAATAATTGAGACTTTTCATATCTGCATCAATGAATTGGGATTCTATTTCTCAATACAATGACACCAAACAAGTTGAAAAGTGTCAATGATTAGTTCCTCTAATGGACCATAATGTTTCTGTACATTTCAATGCAAATCAGGTGTTGAACTGTCTCCCATCATCACAGTGCACAGTGCTTTTTCTGCTGCATGCTGGGATTACATTGAAGCAACCTCTGGCTCTGATCGCACGTTTTCCAAAGTCATTAATCAGGGTTTTCGCTCTCTTATTTTCATTACCATTAATATTACATACGAGGGTCATTCAATAAGTTCTACCTCCTTACTCATAATGTCGCTGATATGAATGTCAGCCTCATGACATTCGTCATAATTTTAGCTCTGAATCATAGCTACGCATTTATAGTAAATCATAAAAATCATTATAATGAATGACTGCCGTGTATATTAGGATAAGTTTGGATGGGCTTTTATAAGGCTTCACGCCTTACCCTTAATAGCCCAATTACAGGTGATTACAGGTGATTACAGGTGATATAAATGTTATCTATTTCACTTTTGTTATATGATGCCGGCAAAGCCAGAGAGAGATTTTGGGCAACGGAAACGGAAAATTACCTTAAAAATATATGCATGTTTTCCGGGTTTTTTTAAAGTATTGTATGGTTAGATATAAGAGCACGATTTAAATATTGAAAATGGAAATCAATGAATGATATCTGAATATATTACAGTATAAGCATATGTAAATGAGATTATAAGCAATATTAACTCTTGTAGGCTTGCAAATAGTGCACTACCAACTCGAATGTATATTGCTGTGCCTTTGGCATACTATAGGATACTGCTAATCGTTCAAAGTTTCGTTATTACAAGTCAAGCCATAGTGATGCCTCGTATGTTAAATAGTCACTTTATGAGTTTCTGTTATGTGCAACCTTTGGAATAGTCAATCAGGTAGTCAATGGTAGAAAATTATTTCTTCGAGAGACTTGTAATCTCTCCATTTAGTCCTGTATATTGAAGATCTCTTAGTTCTTATAAAAATCAGAATAATATTACTTTTGCAGGGGAGGGGTAAACTTAATAGTTGTCCTGATCTAGTTCTGGTTAATCAGAGAGTGTTTATTTTCCTAAGACACCAGTCGCCTTTATTGTTTATAATCTGTTAAAGAGATTTCTGAAATTTAGAACGGTTATAATTGACCAATAGGCCTATAGGTACGTTTTGTTTCGTCGAATCAGCCAAATGAATAGCACTTTAGGCGATATTTAAACGTTTTTTCATCCGTTTCCGTCGCACTAAATGGAAGTTTAGTTTTCATTGCATCTATAGAAAAGTACAAACATAACTCAGATCAATTTACAATGAATTTGTAGCTGAGGTTCATAGCCGTACAGTTGTGTAATATTTCATGAGACTGGCTTATATAGCAACAGAATTATGAGGTAGGAGGTAGAGCTTATTGAATGACCCTCGTACATTGACGTATCCTTTATTATACGTATATTATGTATAAAAGAAGAAGAAAAAAAAACCAGTTTCAACAGGATACGATTTCAAGTGTTTAAATAAAAATAAGAAACAATATTAAAGAATTACGTATCTGTTTCCATGTCAAACACCTACCTGAAGAGCCTCCGGGCGAAAACATGTTTGTGAATAAAATATTAAAGGTATATTATGTGATCTTTCCAGGGAACGCCCTCAACATTGAAAAAAAATTGAAAGAAGATTTTCTTGCAGATTTACATTTCTGATCATAAATCGTACATACATTCCAAGTTACAGGGCGATACGATTCTTAATTACTTCAAAATCATGATTTTAGAGTGAAAATAAACTGTCGGATAACTCCGACAGTTTATATTTTTACTCTAAATTCACTCTAAAACCATGATTTTTAGGTAATTAGGAATCGTATCGCTCTGTAACTTGGAATGTATGTATGATTTATGATCAGAAATGTAAATCTGCAAGAAAATCTACTTTCTAAAAAAAATAATGAATAGAGGGCACACCTGTTCGCGTATTATTATTAACAGGACGACCTCAGTTTTCACCTTACTCTTTTGTTCGCCATATTTGGAAGATGTACCGAAATAACCAATATTGATTCCGCCCAAGTAAGAAATGATTCTGTCCTGCTCGAGCTACGTAGCTCACGCATATCGATTCACACTTCATCGCTGAAACGGTCTGTCGATGCTAGTCTTTTACAACAACTTTGCGTATTGCGAAGATTTGTGCACACAATACATACGCCATGGCAAAAGACTAGCGTCGGCAGACGTAAGGTTGATGAAGTCTAAACGTGTGTTCGTATTGAATTCTGTGTAAAAGCAAATGAAAAAAAAGATTTTTTTTATTTATATCATTTTTTAACATGAGAAAATTGAAATAGTAGCCTACTATAGAAGCATTAGGCCTAATCAAGATAATACTTTAACAATTGATTTGTTTAAGATGAAGCGTTTTTACAGATTTCTAAAAAAATTGCCTTAGATTAGAAGGAATTAGCCTATGTTCTTTGTTCATTTACGTACGTATAAACATTATTATGACGAACCGGTGAAACGGAAACATATTTGACGACTAAAATTTCTCTCGCATTGATTGAAATGGGAGGGATAACCGATATTCCAGCTCCGGCCTAGGCCAAATACAGAATTATGCTCACATTATTTTTATTTGGATGCGATATCAGATTTTGAGTTACGTATCACATTATTATGACGAATCGGTGAAACGGAAACATATTTGACGACTAAAATTTCTCTCGCGTTGAAATGGTAGGGATAACCGATATTCCAGGTCCGGCCTAGGGCAAATCCAGAAGTGTGCTCACATTATTTTTATTTGGATGCGATATCAGATTTTGAGTTACGTATCACATTATTATGACGAATCGGTGAAACGGAAACATATTTGACGACTAAAATTTCTTTCGCGTTGAAATGGTAGCGATAACCGATATTCCAGCTCCGGCCTAGGCCAAATCCAGAATTGTGCTCACATTATTTTTATTTGGATGCGATATCAGATTTTGAGTTACGTATCACATTATTATGACGAATCGGTGAAACGGAAACATATTTGACGACTAAAATTTCTCTCGCGTTGAAATGGTAGCGATAACCGATATTCCAGCTCCGGCCTAGGCCAAATCCAGAATTGTGCTCACATTATTTTTATTTGGATGCGATATCAGATTTTGAGTTACGTATCACATTATTATGACGAATCGGTGAAACGGAAACATATTTGACGACTAAAATTTCTTTCGCGTTGAAATGGTAGCGATAACCGATATTCCAGCTCCGGCCTAGGCCAAATCCAGAATTGTGCTCACATTATTTTTATTTGGATGCGATATCAGATTTTGAGTTACGTATCACATTATTATGACGAATCGGTGAAACGGAAACATATTTGACGACTAAAATTTCTCTCGCGTTGAAATGGTAGCGATAACCGATATTCCAGCTCAGGCCTAGGCCAAATCCAGAATTGTGCTCACATTATTTTTATTTGGATGCGATATCAGATTTTGAGTTACGTATCACATTATTATGACGAATCGGTGAAACGGAAACATATTTGACGACTAAAATTTCTCTCGCGTTGAAATGGTAGCGATAACCGATATTCCAGCTCCGGCCTAGGCCAAATCCAGAATTGTGCTCACATTTTTTTTATTTGGATGCGATATCAGATTTTGAGTTACGTATCACATTATTATGACGAATCGGTGAAACTGAAACATATTTGACGACTAAAATTTCTCCCGCGTTGAAATGGTAGGGATAACCGATATTCCAGCTCCGGCCTAGGCCAAATCCAGAATTGTGCTCACATTATTTTTATTTGGATGCGATATCAGATTTTGAGTTACGTATCACATTATTATGACGAATCGGTGAAACGGAAACATATTTGACGACTAAAATTTCTCTCGCGTTGAAATGGTAGCGATAACCGATATTCCAGCTCCGGCCTAGGCCAAATCCAGAATTGTGCTCACATTATTTTTATTTGGATGCGATATCAGATTTTGAGTTACGTATCACATTATTATGACGAATCGGTGAAACGGAAACATATTTGACGACTAAAATTTCTCTCGCGTTGAAATGGTAGCGATAACCGATATTCCAGCTCCGGCCTAGGCCAAATCCAGAATTGTGCTCACATTATTTTTATTTGGATGCGATATCAGATTTTGAGTTACGTATCACATTATTATGACGAATCGGTGAAACGGAAACATATTTGACGACTAAAATTTTTCTCGCGTTGAAATGGTAGGGATAACCGATATTCCAGCTCCGGCCTAGGCCAAATCCAGAATTGTGCTCACATTATTTTTATTTGGATGCGATATCAGATTTTGAGTTTATACGTATCACATTATTATGACGAATCGGTGAAACGGAAACATATTTGACGACTAAAATTTCTCTCGCGTTGAAATGGTAGGGATAACCGATATTCCAGCTCCGGCCTAGGCCAAATCCAGAATTGTGCTCACATTATTTTTATTTGGATGCGATTTCAGATTTTGAGTTACGTATCACATTATTATGACGAATCGGTGAAACGGAAACATATTTGACGACTAAAATTTTTCTCGCGTTGAAATGGTAGGGATAACCGATATTCCAGCTCCGGCCTAGGCCAAATCCAGAATTGTGCTCACATTATTTTTATTTGGATGCGATATCAGATTTTGAGTTACGTATCACATTATTATGACGAATCGGTGAAACGGAAACATATTTGACGACTAAAATTTCTCTCGATTTGAAATGGTACCGTCAATTCTATGCAAAAAGAAGTGTCCCTCAAAACATAAATAATTAATAAACAACGCAACACATTTCACGCGCTCAGTGATCACTGATCTAGTCTGCTAATAAGTGCACTTATCGTTTGTATAATGTTCCACCAGAAGATCAGACGATGGGCAAAACACAGAAGATAGTTCCTCAGTAGCGATGTTCCGCACTGGACCGGAAGTTCACAAGTCTGCCATAGTATCGTATCTCTTATTAATGTTCTCCGGTTCTCATTCAACAGGAATGATCTCGACTGATCATTGTCCTGTCATAGACAACGGACGATCCTCGTAATGCCGTATCTTTATTTATGTTCTCCGGCCTCATCCAACAGGGATGGGCTATAATTATAGTCTAGCCAAAGATACCAGAAGATTCACGCAGAGCCGTATCATTCTTTTGAGTTTTCCGGCCTGGCCTTCCTGGCCTTCAGGGCATCCGCCCTTCCGTCCCGTTTTCCAGCGTCCTTCCTTCTGCCTTTTCTGTTTGTTTTGTTTTGCTCTCTCTCGCGTGGTTCCGTCGCCACGACGCCAGCGTATTGTCGCATTGCGTATAGTGTTGCGTATTGTCGCATTGCGTATAGTGTTGCGTATTATAGCCTTGAACCCTGACACTACCCCCCTCTTTTGGCGAATGCTATTTTTAAAATAGCATTTGTCTATCCTAAGCGTATTTTATTCGTCATAAATATACAAAATAATATCTCACTGAACTAAAATATTTCGTCAATCGATAATCATTACAACCTCGTTATCGAAACCCTCGTGTTTTAAAATATTACAGAGTTCATAATCTAAATGGAATATCTTTTAATTTTAATTGAGATCCCATAGCTTTTGGTGGTTAGAATATCGAGTTATTACGCCCTGCTTGGCATTTACTAATCACACATGATATATATTTACACACTTTTTTCTGCGCCTCCAGTCGCATGGCATGCGCGCGCCAAATCCTAAGCGCACCGGATACGCGCCCGAATACTTGTCCCCTTTCCTTCTATTCCATTGAGCCCAACGCCTTAATTTGGACTTCAGCTCGACTCGTCTGACAACCCTGGCTTCTGAAACTATGACATACTCAAACCTTTTACCAACACTTATATTTGACCTATCAAGTCCTGAAGCTTTCTTCTCCTCTAGTATCATCCGACTACCTATCCACTGAACTACATTTACCACCGCCCTTTCCAAACCATATCCAGACCTCACGCAACCGTCCCTCACAACTGTATTACCCCGACATTTCACCACTGAAATTCCACACAAAGCGTTTCTAATCGTTTCGCTTTCTTCGACAGTCTCTGCCACCACATCAGACACTTGATTTCTGTCAATCTTTACACCTATTTCAGAACAATGAACCTTCGTAATTTCACCCCCACAATCCACAGCATTTCCAGATTCCTGCCCAGCAACATCATGACACCCCATGACATTATCCAACTGTGACTCTGGAAAATGCACCTTGACATCAACATCATGCTGTTTCCCACTTGCATCACCATCACCATCAATTATTCCCAAGTCATTCACACAAGTCATTTCCTCCAAAACATTTACCTGTGGCTCTCCAATTGTCCCATTAACCAACTGTTCCCGACTGTTCCCAGTCACCTGCATATCCATGACAACATTTTCACTCACAACCTTTTCCGAACACATACTCTCTGATAAATCACTACCCAAATATTCTTTATTAACAACATCAACAACATCCTTACCATCGAATCTCCCGTTTTTAGGATCTTCTTCATGTACAATCTGTACCTTTAACCCATTACATAAAGTAACATACCTATCATCATCCATCAGCTTTTTATTAGCTTTCCGACCTTTCGTCATTCTATAACAATTCCTGGCATTTGCCTGACTAATCAGCACAATTTCTCTTGTATCAACATTGAAATCAGCACGACTTTTATTCACGAAAACCCCTGCGTTTGTTGTCATGGTTGTGGAGCGCTTTCCACATTTCGCTGGTCTTATTTTATTCGGCCGCTGTTTGCCGACATTATTTCTGTCTACCCGAAATCTTTCACACAACGCAATTTTCAGCGCAGAATAGCTTACTTTCTCGTCAGTATTCAACTGAGCATAAATATCAAAAGCCTCACCGTTTAGACATTCCACTAGTTTTGGCAAATACGCTTCTTGCGGCCATTTGCGATACTGCGCTAGACGTTCAAATCTGATCAAGTATGCCACAATATCATCGCGATTATCATCAAAACTCGGCGTTGTAATAATGCATTCCGATATTCTGAGTTGACGCTCAATATTGGCTAATTCAAACCTAGCCGCCTCGATAGCTTTATCCAATTCCACCAAATGCTCAACTGATCTCATCGTTCCAAATATTTCAACCAAAATTAATAATACAAATATAGTCCACTACACAAAATTTATCTCTTCCAAATAAAGAGATTTCCCGGACGAGCCCCCAATTGTCACGACCCGAGTTAGCTCGGACTTTATAATTAAACAATTCACTGTAATACCCAGACTTTGTAAACAACAATTTAATATAAATAAAACATAAATAATTAATAAACAACGCAACACATTTCACGCGCTCAGTGATCACTGATCTAGTCTGCTAATAAGTGCACTTATCGTTTGTATAATGTTCCACCAGAAGATCAGACGATGGGCAAAACACAGAAGTTAGTTCCTCAGTAGCGATGTTCCGCACTGGACCGGAAGTTCACAAGTCTGCCATAGTATCGTATCTCTTATTAATGTTCTCCGGTTCTCATTCAACAGGAATGATCTCGACTGATCATTGTCCTGTCATAGACAACGGACGATCCTCGTAATGCCGTATCTTTATTTATGTTCTCCGGCCTCATCCAACAGGGATGGGCTATAATTATAGTCTAGCCAAAGATACCAGAAGATTCACGCAGAGCCGTATCATTCTTTTGAGTTTTCCGGCCTGGCCTTCCTGGCCTTCAGGGCATCCGCCCTTCCGTCCCGTTTTCCAGCGTCCTTCCTTCTGCCTTTTCTGTTTGTTTTGTTTTGCTCTCTCCCGCGTGGTTCCGTCGCCACGACGCCAGCGTATTGTCGCATTGCGTATAGTGTTGCGTATTGTCGCATTGCGTATAGTGTTGCGTATTATAGCCTTGAACCCTGACAGTAAGAACTCACAATAATCTCAGTTTGATAGTTTTTTTGAGATCTGAATTCCAAGACACCATCTCAAATAAGTTTTTATTAAGGAGAATCCGCAACGATAAACATACAAAACAACAACGGATAAATAACAATGGAGGGATTATTATTTTATAAATTGTTGTGAGATGTAAAGCAATAATAGTGGGCATTTCAAAAGGAGCTGATCATAACATTTCCTCAACCCGTTAGAATTATGTGACGATTACTTTAACAATACACATCTAGTAGCTCTAAAGATAGCAGTAATAAAAAGGTTGTGGCAGCCATCTTTGATTGATATATTCATGTATATAGGGTGACCCAGAAAATGTTGAACCCAAAAATCACAAACTTAAAAAAATAATTTAAAATGAAAATAAATGAATATGGCATTCTGTTTTCATCAGTTATGTAAACAATTTATTCAGCTTTCTGGAGAACTTTAGATCATGTAAATTAACCTTACCAAACTAAAGATACACTTGATTGTGTGACAGGGGGTGTTTTCGCCCTTTTGTAAAAGTGAAAATAATTGTAACTTGGTTCAGATATGAAACTTAATTCTGTTCTAAGTACGGTGAGTTAAGTAATCTTTTCTTTTGATCTGTATTTATCCAATTCACATTTTCAAAAGAAGTCAATTTTTGTTTTCAAAGTCTCTTATATTATAATAATATTGATTTACATAATAAATGAATATTGATGAGATACTGTGCAGAAATGGTTTCAAACAGGCACTTGTTCTGCTCATGTAGCAATTGTTCTGCTCATGTAGCATGAAACCATTTTTTTGCACTTCACTTACACTACAAAACAACACTTCTTACAAAATTACACGTATTTTAAGTTTCGTGTGACCTATTTTTATGATCTAAAATGTTTCAGTAAGTTAAATTTATGGTGCACATAGCTGCTGAACGAGTTATGCAATATTTTGTTATTTTCATGGTACAAAAATATATTGAATTTTGTGATTTTTGGGTTCAACATTTTCTGGGTCACCCTGTATCTTTATTTTGATTATCACAATAAGTATTCACATTGATTTAAGCATTTTTCAATGTTTCTGATTAGATTTTGAAGACATAGTAAGCTTTTATCTGGCAAATATCATGATTTTAGCCATTTTTGGCCCAGTTCAAAAATATCTGCCGTCTGCGCATATTTTCTGTATGTTTCATATGAATAAGTTTAGCTAATTAGTTACCTATCCTATGGAATCCCCAAAACTGGTTAAAGTTCTTAGATTTTCCTAATTGATTTTTTTCCCCGCAACATTAGTGGTTCACTGTCTGGGACGGAAAATGGGCTATTTGAAATACTGATATTTGTATACTTTTATTCTTCCCCTTATACTTTTTCCTTTGATACCACATATTTCAAATTACACAGAGATTAAAGTTATTGTCTTAGGTATCATAATCATGCAACAACAAAAAATCGGATTTACCTGCTTCTGGGGTCATGTTATGCAATCTTCTTAACGCGAGTCTCATACAAACAATTCAAATTTCCCGCCAAAAAAACTGATTTAGCAGTGTCCTAAGTGTACTTACTTTAAGCTAATGCTATGACGTCATAGTTCATACTTAGAAATCCAAAATCCTATTGTTTGAAAGACAAAGGTTCATACTTTGTGTTGATCACACTATCCCTCAATAGAATCACTCATGCATCCCATACATGATCACTTTCATTACTATGACCAACCCTCGTACAATACCAGAACCAATTGTAAAACATGCATGTATAAAATGACTAAAAAATCACAGAGAGTCTACAAATAAAAGAGATGCGTCTTTAATTAGTGCTCCTTTGAATGTTCCAGTATTTTTCATGGATCTAAGTCTAGATGGCAGTTTGTTCCACTCCCTTGCTGCGCTACTGAGAATGCACGATCACCATACAAAGTGACGGTTTTTAATGTTCTTGAGGGAAGGCGGGCTTAGCAGAAGGTTCTCAGCAGCAGACGATCTAAGGAATCTCAAAGGTTTGTGGATTACGAGTAAGTCCATGATATACTGTGGAGCAGATCCGTTGATGGCTTTGTGCGTAAGCAGGAGGATTTTAAATAAAATTCTCTTTCTGATAGGTAGCCAGTGTAATGTGCGATGAACAGGCGACATGTGAACAAGCCCTCGCACTCTTGTTACAAGTCTGGTTGCAGAGTTCTGGACTCTCTGAAGCTTGAATATTAGGTTCTGAGGCAGTCCATACAGAAGGCTGTTGCAAGAGTCCAGTCTTGAGGTGACGTTGAAAGCGTGGACAAGTGTCTTAGTTGAGGCTCCATCAAGATAGGGTCTGAGTTTGCCGATATTATACAAAGCAAATGACGAGTTTTTGCAGACGTTGTTCACATGTTGGTTCATTTGTGACATTCTGATTCATTATGGCACCAAGATTTCGTGCAGATGCTGATAGTGTAACTTCAACATCACCAACATGAAGTGGCGGAAATTCAGGCGTGGAACTGAAACGTGGAAGTCAGATGTAACACCTCCGTCTTGGTATGGTTTATTATCATCCAGCTGCGAATATCAGTAACACACTTTTGAATGCGGGACACACTGATGTCCATGTCCTGGTCATCAAAACAGCAGTATAGCTGGTTGTCATCTGCGTACACCATACACTCGAGGTTGTGTGCTTTAATGATCTCTTCGACTGGCGTGGAGTAATAAGAGAATGCCATGGGTCCAAACACGGATCCCTGTGGAGCGCCCCGGCGAACAAACTTCCATTCTGAACAAACTCAATCTAGCATAATACACTTTTGTCGTTCGTGAAAGTAGGACTCCATCCAGCGAAAGGCTGTTCCCGTAATTCCGAAAGGCTGTTCCCGTGTTAACATGATACTAATGGCTGGAGGACGTTTTGCGCTGAATAATTAGCTGGGGAAACACACATGGTTTTTCGGTTCCGGTCTGTTGGCAAATGGAGCTATATACCAAGATGTTCCTTGATGTTTGCAAAATACAACCTAAGTGGACATCCTTGCCAACAAGGATGTTAAACTGACCTTTGACCTCGATTTAGGCCAAATGTCACATGCTTTTCAATGAGACGTCAAAATCTAAATTTAACATGGTAAAAAAAAACCACTCCAAAACGGACAGTCGACCATAAAGGTATATTATATTGTAGGGCTGTATGTTTAGAACAAAAAGGTTAATGACAACTTTGATCGTTGATCAATAGTATTTTACCCATGGCCTTTCGAAAATGACATGTCGGCAAAAATAGAAATTGTTTTGAAATTTTTGGAATTTTTGAAATTCGTAGAAAATGTGGGTTTTTTGTGGCATGAGAAGGAGGGATATGTTTACATTATCTTTTGGATGCGACTAATATACGTATAACGTGTATACAGGAAGATGATCGACGAATTCATTTAAAAACGTCTAAACGGAAGGTTCTATGATTGAATGCTGTTTGAGGGATTGTTGTTCTACATGTAGAGTGACGGTAACTCTCAACACAGCACCCGGTTGAGTTTTTCCGGATATACTTGTTATATTTGATTCATCATCATCCAGGGAGCCACAATGAAAGTCGGCACTTTGAGAAGGACTTAGAAGTATTAGGGGACTACTTCCAGGAATGTCATCGGGAGAGCCAGTATAGATTCCTCCGCTTGCTGAATGTTCATGCCTTTGTGAACTTAGTAAAGGGGGACTAATTTCCGGCGTGCGATAGTTCAGGGAGTGTACACGCGGGGAACGCGGTTTAATCTGACATGGGGTTGACGGTCGGTTTAGTACCGGTAGTAACCTAAGTGCGGGCAAGGAGCAAGTTCGCGACCGCCGCCGAGGTTCTTGAAATGGCGTGGGAAACGCTTCGACCTTTCTAAAAGTTTTGCTACGAAAATCGGTGTCGTACCGTCTGCCACCAAATATTAACCGATAAGTATTGTCCCATTTGGAGGAGTACTCGTTTATGGCGATTAAGTTACCACATCTACAACCGCAGCAAACGAAAAGGTTAACCACTTCTTGACGGAATTGACGATTGAACACGAAGTACACCGTCGGGTTGACGAGCGCAGCAGTTTTGCATATGAGTACGGGAACCAGAGTAGCCAATATTGGCAATGTATCGACGTCACCTCGTACAAGGCGTATAGTGCTCCAACATGACATTATGGCATATGGCATCCAGGCTAGCGTGAAGCACACCATCGTGGCGAACGACGTCTGTAAAAAATGACGATAAAACAACAACATTTTTAAACAAGAAGAGTCTATAAAAAAGACAAACAGCGTTTAGAAGGAGTTGAGTTTGAATGCAAGCGGACATAACACGAATAGTTGATTGAATTGTTTTGTTTTAAAACACAGGAAGTACACACATATAAGTAAATTGGCCAAGCAGATCACACATCAAAATGGCCAAGCAGTCGACACAAAAGTAATTTAGATAAACAAACGGGCGAAACATAAGTAAAGGACCTCTATGGATTAAAATGGAGGTAAAAAAACATGGATGGGTCATTCTAAAACAACCCAGGGACTGTCCACCCAGGGACTAACCCTACTCTCTTAAATCAAAAGATTGACAAGTCAATCTTAAAGATTGTGCTTAGGGAAAGATCTTAAAAGATTGAAAATATTCAATCTAATAGAGTGAAATTTCAATATATCGGATTGAAACTTCAATCTATTAGATTGAACATTTTCAATCTTTTAAGATCTTTCCCTAAGCACAATCTTTAAGATTTAAGAGAGTAACCCTAAACCTTACCCTAACCCTAAACCTAACCCTAGTCCACCCAGGGTTGGTCGACTTAGGGCTGGTCTACCCCGGGACTGTCTACCCCTGGTGGAGAGTCATGTGGGCATTTCCATTGCTGCATAAAATCTATATATACAAGGGTCATTCAATAAGTTGTACCTACTACCTCATAACTTAGTTATTTTTATATAAGCCAGTCTTATGAAAAATCACACAATTGTAGCTTGGAACCTCGGCTACAAATACATTGTTAATTGATCTGAGTATTGGAGTACTGGTTGTACTTTTCTGGAGATGCAGAAATCCAAACTTACATTTAGTGTGACGGAAATGGATGAAAAACAGCGAAATGTCGCCGAAGTGCTATTCATTTGGCTTATTGTAAGAGGCAAAACATACCTATCGGTCAATTACAGCCGTTCTAAATGTATACCTTTGGATACCAATATAGGCTAATCAGATATATCTTTAAAAAAGCAGAAAGGCAAAAGCAAAAGCAAAAGCATAAAGCATATTTAACATTCATAAGCTTAAAGCGATTGTCAATATACCGGACTAAATAGAGGGATTACAAGTCTACCAGAGAGATGATTTTCAATCATTGACTACCTGATTGACTATTCTGAAGATTGCACATAATGAAATCTCATACAGTGACTATTATATTAAAGATTTAACATACGAGGCATCACTATGGCTTGAGTTGTAATAACGAAAATTAGAATGATTATCAGTATTCCAGTATGCCAATGGCATAGCAATACATTTGAGTTGATATTACACTATGTGCAGGTCTACAAGAGTTAATATTGCTTACAATCTGATTCATACATGATAATACTATAATTTTATCAGATATCATTACTTGATTTCCATTTTCAGTATTAAATTCATGCTCTTATATCTAACCATAATAATACGAAAAAAACCATGACAAACATGCATTTATTTTTAATGTAATTTTCCGTTTCCGTTGTCCAAAATCTTTCTCCGGCTTTGACCGCATCATTTCAAAAGTATAACAGATATCAATACTCATTTACCATGTTTACTATAAATGTGTAGTTATGATTCAGAGCTATAATCATGACAAATGTCATGAGACTGACATTCATATTTGCAATGTTATGAGGGAGGAGGTAGAACTTATTGAATGACCCTCGTATATAAATTCAGAGGTATAGACTTTCCGGAATATTATCGCTACACTGAGTTTCATGGACAATCCCATACGGTCATTTTGTCCAATCTTCGCCGTGATGGTCTCACTCTATGTCATTGCTGTGAGGAGTAAACGAGGGTCTCTTTCATGCACACGGGACCGCCCCATCCCCACACACCCCCACACTTGCCTTAATGAGGCGTAGTTCTGTACCCAGGCGACGTAAAGGCTGTCTGCTCCTGATCAGTATATGTTTTAATATGGCGCCATATGATATATAGCTCAAAAGTAGCGGTGCGATAAAGGTAAGCAACGTGCTGACATAGACATAGAGTTGATCTATCCATGCGGAGCTTGTCCAGTCGAGAGTGCAGGATATATGAGTAGCCTCGGCAGCATAGCTTCAAATTAAGAACAAAAAATGTAAAAAAATACAATATTATGATGGGATTTTATTGTAACTTTGTAAAATATATTATTTCGTCACCATGACCTGATTAAGTAGGATGAATATTGTTATTGTCTGTGTAACGGGAAAACGTATCATAGAGGTAATCCATGTACACTGTTAGAAATTGACGTTAATTTACAGGGAAAATATACGGTTTTTACCGTTTTAAAACAGTATTTACACAAAAAAATGGTAAAAACCAGTAATTTTACGATTCCCTCTATATTAACTTTATTTTTACGTTATTTGTAAAATATTCCGTTTTTTTACAGCAAATGTAAAAATTGACGTTAATTAACAGGAAAAATACGTTTTTTTACCTTTTTAAAACAATATTTACACAAAGAAATGGTAAAAACCCGTAATTTTACGATTCCCTCTACATAAACGTTATTTTAACGTTATTTGTAAAGTAATCCGTTTTTTCACAGCAAACGTAAAAATTGATGTTAATTAACAGGAAAAATAAACGTTTTTTACCGTTTTAAAACAATATTTACACCGAAGAAATGGTAAAACCCCGTAATTTTACGATTTCCTCTACATTACCGATATTTCAACGTTATTTGTAAAATATTCCGGTTTTTTACAGCAAACGTAGAAATTGATGTTAATTTACAGGAAAAAACATACGGTTTTACCGTTTTAAAACAATTTTTAAACAACAAAATGGTAAAAACCCGTAATTTTACGATTCCCTTTACATTAACGTTATTTTACCGTTATTTGTAAAATATTCCGTTTTTTTTACAGCAAACGTAAAAATTGACGTTAATTTACAGGATAAATATACTGTTTTTACCGTTTTAAAACAACATTTACACACACAAAACGGTAAGACCCCGTAATTTTACGATTCCCTCTACATTAACGTTATTTCAACGTTATTTCTAAAATATTCCGGTTTTTTACAGCGAACTTAAAAATTGACGTTAATTTACAGGAATAATATACGTTTTTTACCGTTTTAAAACAATATTTACACAAACAATTGTAAAACCCCGTAATGTAACGACTCCCTGTATATTAACGGTTTTTTATGAATAAATAGTTTATATAACACAAAACACTTCGACATTATCAACTACTTCGTTGGCTCAGTCGGTAAAGCGTCCGACTTACAATACAGAGGTCCCTGGTTCAATTCCCCGTCCAGTCAAGTTAAGGTAAGTTCATCTAAAAATCTTTAATAAATTGCGAAAGCAGAATAAACATATGACACATACAATTGACACATAAAATTAACAAATGACACATAAAATTGCTTAAAATATCCGGAATTAAACACAAGCCCCGTTAATTAACAGGTCATGTATATTCACAACACATTCGTAAAATAACGTCAAAACTAAATAAATTAACGGGAAATTATATTTTACGATTTGTTGTATTTTATCGGTATAAAACTGGCAGCTATTTAACGGTATTATACTGTTAAAAAACGGGTTTTTCTAATTAACGGGAAATTATATTTAACGGCCCACTGTATTTTATCGGTATTATACTGGCAGCTGGGACGCCGGTATTATACCGTTTAAAAACGGTTTTTTTTCGAATTAACGGGAAATTATATTTTACGGCCCGCTGTATTTTAACGGTATTATACTGGCAGCTGGGACGCCGGTATTATACCGTTAAAAAACGGGTTTTTTTCTAACAGTGTAGTCATGCGCAATGGACTACAAAGATGAATCGCACCCGGTCTATTTTTATTCTACATTAAATTGAATCGGTGCATGACGTGCATGAACCGTGTTACCAAATGGGTCTACATATATCATGAAACAGGTGTGTCATCTTCCTGAAAATCTTAAACACATAATGGCCCGTATTCTCGTACGTAGTTAAACACGGTTTTAAGCTAAACACGCGTCTAACTTTGACTTTAGACACAGCGTTTAACTAAACGCGATTCTCGTACATTTGTTTTACTTAAACACGCGTCTAACTCACTGAAAAGTGTCTAACTTTAAACATGGGTATGGGGGTAGTTTAAGGCACGTATAACTAAACAAATACACGAACTGTATGCCTTGAATGATTACTCAACCGTGCCCGCTGTAAGCTGCCGAGCATATTGTGTAGTATTAAAAATACACGTTTAGTTAAACACGTTGTTTAAAAGATGAACTCGCGTTTTAGTTAAACACAAGTTTAGTTAGACACGGTTTTAAGCTAAACCCGTGTTTAGTACGAGAATACTGCCAATTGGGCCGTATAATGGGCCGTATTCTCGTACTAAACACGGTTTTAGCTTAAAACCGTGTTTAAATAAACGCGTGTCTAACTTAAACGTGAGTTTATCCTCTAAACAACGTGTTTAACAAAACACGATTTTAAGCTCTGCAAATCTCGTTCCAAGAGTGGTCCTGCGTTGATTGTATACAGGTATTTAATTCATGGGCCAATGGGACGAATTCTTGTACGTAGTTAAACACGGTTTTAAGCTAAACACGCGTCTAACTTTGACTTTAGACCCAGCGTTTAACTAAACGCAATTCTCGTACATTTGTTTTACTTAAACACGCGTCTAACTCGCCGAAATGTGTCTAACTTTAAACATGGGTACGGGGGTAGTTTAATGCGTGTTTAACTAAACTCGCGCGCCAACTGTATGCCTTGAATGATCACTCAACCGTGCCCGGTGCAAGCTGGCGCGCGGATCGTGTAGTCTTTAAAAGTACCGTGTATTTAAGGCACTCGGTCGATATCTATTGTATCCAATTAGGGCCACACAATGAATTAAATACCTGTATACAATCAACGCAGGACCACTCTGGGAACGAGATTTGCAGAGTTTAAAATCGTGTTTTGTTAGACGCGTCATTTAAATGATAAACTCACGTTTAAGTTCAACACGCGTTTAGTTAAACACAGTGTTAAAACCTAAAAACCGTGTTTAGTACGAGAATACGGTCCAATATTCCCGTTACATGGATAACATCTATTGGTCCAGCAGGGTAATAGACCCAGGCCGTTGCGCATTGTTCGCCTGAGCATGAAGTAGCTTGTTGGTATAAATAATATCCACAAAACTACCCCTTTTTTGCCGAATGACCATCTCTCAGGAGCACCCAACGAGGTTTCCTGGCAAATACCTGCTCCTCTGATGTTTCGAATCTGGCTGGTTCTTCTTTCTTATAAAATGAATTCCTGTCTGGCAAACGATTTTTAAGTCATCCAGACAATCTAGCTGGCAAAATTGGCATCAATTTGAGAGGTAATGATATCAAATTTGTGTTTTATGGATTTTATGGATTATATATTTAATGTTTAGAACAGAAAATTCGATGAATTTAGCTGAAATATAAATTTATAAATAAATTATCCTAGCTGGTTGATATGTCTAAATACTCGTTCCCCTAGCTTTCAAAATTCTTCACGGAATTTGGCTTCTGGCTGCCAAAGGAGTATTTCGACCGGCCCTAGCTGGGAAATGTAGTTAATACCGCGCATTCTAGCTAGCTCTGAGGAGCAGCTAATGTTATGTATTACTACATCCTGAACTTCTCGTCGGGTGCCCCTGATCTCTGTGAATGGGTTATTCCACTTGAGATCCGTGGACACCACCTATGGAAAACACGACCTTAATCTTCAACACAGGGAATGTATAGGGTTAATCTTCAACACAGGGAATGTAGGCCAATAGGGTCACAGGTCACTAATAGGTATATCAAATATGGTGGAGCCGTTTCAAAAAATCCATAAAATCGTGATACGTGTCTCTATTTAAAATAGAAGTTGTCAAAAAAACATAACATTTTTGGTATCATATTAAAGACAATTTATCCAGCTACCGAATAAAAAAAGAATTAAAGCCACATGTTTAGCAACAGTGAAGTTATCAATCTAAACGTCGAGTGAGTCAAGGGTGGAGCCGGTGGGTGAGGCGCCGGTGGGTGAAGCGCCCATAGGTTTTTACACAAAATAGCGGAAAACTAGAACTTTTGAAATTGATGCCATTTTAAAAGTATACATAGGAAAGTGTTCAAACTTCTCATATGTGTTAATAACATGTGCCTGCTACTATGAATAATAATATTGAATTGTTATCTAGACATTCTCTACTAGAATATGATGTTCAATTCAGGGAGTGTTTTAACGTAAAAAATACACAGTTTTATTCATTTTATTGATTAAACAATGGCCAAATCGCGGTCTCTCTATTTCATTTGTGTGACTCTTCGGTCCTTTTCTACCCTGGGTAGTAAAACATTTAACTAAAAAACCCAGAAGTGTTTCTTCACAGAATTGTTCATTTTGATAACCATTTTCCTTTAAATTAAATAGTCCATGCTAACTAAATTTCATAGAATATTATATACAAACCTTCATTTTATGCATTATTTCATCATCATTTTAGACACCCTGTACTTTTCCTGTGTACATTTTGGGCAGGTGATTCTTAGCAAATTTGGTAGCACCTTCTGCGGTTGTTCTGATTTTGGTGACTATCTTCAGCTAAACCCTAATTGTACAAACTATAAAAATATTTTGTGAGGAGCAAAAACGATCAACTTTTTTATGTTCCAGCCTGTAAAAATGTTACACACCCTGTATAATTTGATTATTTTTTGCATCATAAGCTTTCCAACAATATATAGTTTGTGGGTCATTAAGTATGTAAAACTTAAGTTTTGTCCCGTTTAATCAGAATTGGTGCATTTCTCAACATTATTAGAAGTGAAAAAAAAAAATTGGACCAGTTTGTGACTTCTGACCATAGTTCATACGGGGTCCCCCATACAGGTAGCTCTCCATTTACAATTTACACTCTCTGTGGGTAGATTAACACTTTCCACGTGGCAGACATTCACAAAATGTTTCAAAAATGTCAACATTATTGGAATCAATATGATAAATGCGTTGAAATAAGTAAAAATATGCATAATATTGGTTCAATAATCCTTGAGATAGACCTTGAAAAGGTTTCTGAAAAATCTGTTTTGTATTATGGTAAAACCAATAGCCGCGTGGAAAGTGTTAATGTCCTGTTTTCCGGGACTGCGTGGATTTTAAATGGAATATCCACAATATGATCGAATAAAGCCAAAGAAGAGTTAAGGTCTTCCCACAATGCATTGCGCGAACGCCAGCCAACTAAAGCTTTTTTTCACACGATGCATTTGTCGAGCTCCTAAGTTTTAGGAATATGAAAAAGGAACACTGATAACTTATTTATTCATTAATGTATTAAACTAGAACCTAAGAGCTCCAACTATAAAACACGCTATGAAACCATTATTGTGTGCATAATGCATTGTGGTGGTTTCTTTAAAAAACCTTCTTTGAAATAAAGCGGAGTTTAATATTCAATGGATTGGGCAAAGAACGGACATATTTGAGATAGATTTAAACATAAGTCTTTAATGAAGAAAATATCCGTCGATGAAATTCATTTCTTGGTTTCCTCTTCAAGCGTTTTTGATACAATGCATTGTCATGATTGTCATTGAAAACCAGTGGACAGCCACAAAGGACAGGACACGCTGGTCACGTGACGAGAATGGGGGATGGTATAGAAATCCTCGGAAAAGTGTACTTTAGGTCCCAGATTCTGGTATACCAGTATCGGTCAATACTGGAACATAACATTTGCCAGTATCTCTCGAAACTGGTACGAAATTACTGTTACAGTATCGGGCGATACTGGAACACCAAATTGTGTTCCAGTATCGAGCGATACTGGAACGTTTTTATGTTCCAGTACCGGTCGATACTGGTACACATGCTACAAATAGTAATTTGTCCCAGTATTGAACGATACTGGTACATAATTGTGTTCCAGTATCGCCCGATATTGGTACATAATTGTGTTCCAGTATCGCCCGATACTGGTACATTTTATATGAGCCAGTATCGGCCGATACTGGAACACTGACTGTGTACCAGTATCGTCCGATACTGGGTGTTTCAGTATCGGACGATAATAGTACAGTCCAGAATGTGGGTCCTAAAGTACACTTTTTCCAAATCCTCTTATGTAGTCTTTCCACACAAACCTGCTGATTCCCATTAGTGGTAATATAGTTATGACGAACGGGTAAATCCACACAAATACAATCGATTTCCACACGTAGCCGAAAAATATTTTGTTATCTGTAAAATATAAAAAATGGAAATTATATGAATATTAGTAACATATTCATGTTTTAAATCACTGTCATGATTGTGTACAGTATTACAACTGTGACGTCTTGCGCGGCGCATAATCGCATTGGGTGTAGATTACTAAGTGAAACCAAATAAACACATCAAATACGGACAACCAAAATTATGCCGTGCAACCATAATTTTCTGCTAGGTTGTCCGGCGGACCAGTGGGCGGACAACGGACAACCAGCTTTTTTCCTTAATTCGGACACTGGGTATGACTGACATCATAATGTGTTCCTTTTATAATTCAGCATGTGATGACTGCTGGTTTTGTTTGCTACAATTCACTCGAAGAACATGTTCCGGTTTTTGTATTGAAAAAAACAATTTAACCTCAAAAATAGTAGGTACCGTAATATTAAACTAATCTTTACAACTATATATGAATTCACCAATTAAAGAAAGATCATGGATGGATCATATGGAAGGATGGATCGATGGATGGATGGATGAATGGACACCAAGACACCATGCACCATGACAAACAAACAGACAGACTTACCACCATTTTTGTTCCGGACTAATTTAATATATCTCAATACAGCCGTAGCTGCCATCGTCAGCAAACTTGTGGCACAAAAGTTGAAACCAGCGAAACCGTACCACATGCAGGCGGAATGTCGGAATACCCACTAAAATAACAACAAATAGGTGAACAACCAAACGAGTTAGTGCACGGTGTTTAATATTTTTTGATAACCATTTTCCTTAAAATTAAATAGTCCATGCTAACTAAATTTCATAGAATATTATATACAAACCTTCATTTTATGTATTATTTCATCATCATTTTAGACACCCTGTACTTTTCCTGTGTACATTTTGGGCAGGTGATTCTTAGCAAATTTGGTAGCACCTTCTGCGGTTGTTCTGATTTTGGTGACTATCTTCAGCTAAACCCTAATTGTACAAACTATCAAAATATTTTGTGAGGAGCAAAAACGATCAACTTTTTTATGTTCCACCCTGTAAAAATGTTACACACCCTGTATAATTTGATTTCTTTTTCGCAAAAAATGAAAAACCTTTAATCATAAGCTTTCCAACGATATATAGTTTGTGGGTCATTAAGTATGTAAAACTTAAGTTTTGTCCCGTTTAATCAGAATTGGTGCATTTCTCAACATTATTAGAAGTGAAACATTTTTTTGGACCAGTTTGTGACTTCTGACCATAGTAACAAATAACAAATGACAAATGAAATGAAAAAGAACAAAAGGATGGTAAAATATAAGTAACTTCACTCGTCACTAATGCTTGCTTCTCAGAATGTTATATTCAGATAATTGCAAAACCTCTCTGCAAAATGCTACTTGAATTCCCCACCTAATATAATAATTGGAATGTCAATAGTGTTGAAGAAAAATTGTTTTAAATAATTTACTTCAGAATTCAAGGTTGACATGAATGATAGTCCTTTTTACTGTTCTGTTGCCACTCACAAAATCACAGAAACAGCCTTATATATCCAGCATATTTGTATTGTGACTATAGCTATAGGGTGCACTACACTAAATGGTGTATCCCCTAACCTTAAGGGCTGTGTTTAAAGCTAGAATCGGAAAATATGCATGGCAAAATCCTCAATTAAAAAAACTTGACGGTAATACAATTGCGTAAATGCCTATGATTTTTGATTAATTATGATTAATGGGACATCACCTACATGCACCCTGACTATAAACTGTGAATATCATCTAGATAAATTTTGAGAGATCTCTCAAATTTGTGTTTTTTACTGGAAACATTGACGATTACGGCGGCATTTCCAAGCTCGTCAGAGAGGTAGTCAACTCCATGGGCGTATTTTGAAAAATCGAGCAGGTTCACCTACCTATTTTTTTCACTTTTTGGTGAGAAAATGTGATCATCTTTCAGAAAAAATCACTCTACAAGGTCCAATTTCGCAATTTAGTGGTCTAACACAGAGTTTTATATCAGTGTTTTTGTACATAACCCTATGGAGCTCTATTTAGTAGTGTGACCCCTTAAGGGAATTCGGCCATATTTGACCCTTGACCTCATTATTAAGTAAAATTAGGTCAGAAATCAACTGTTTTGAATTTTATTCGAGACAAATATTGTAAAACAAGGATTTTTCGACCAGAATGAGATTGTTTCGATCCAATTGTTGCCTTAATTTGACCTATTTTGACGTGTTTTGTAAGTAAGCCTATTGAGAGAAAAGGATGATTTTAAACAAACCGCTGCCTTTCATCTCAGTCTGACCGGACAATGTCGGATCAAATGCAGCAGTCCTGCACAGTTTTAAGGTGCACCACTTGGGTAAAAATGTCAAGTAAGCACTTTAATGGGGTACACGGGGGGGGGGGGGGGGGGGGGGGGTGATACGGAGCATAAAAGTAACTTACTATGAAGCCTTGAGTAAAATTTGGCCACATTTGAAATATCTATGAAGTAAGCTTATTTTTTTTATTTTTTTTATTATTCCATGCATTGATGATGGATAGAGTAGGCTTAAGCTTATGTTGTGTTACTAAGTTAAGCTCAAGTTGTAAAACTATTTCAAGATGTGAGGGTCACATCCATGAAGGTATTGTGTATAATGCCTGCATTCTGGAGGCAAAACCATTTAACAGGTAAGTTAAATGTTAAACAAGTCTGACCTGATTAAGTGTACATCTGCTCTGTTATTTTGTAGATTAATTCATCAAATTTGAACATTGGTGGGGAAAGTCACCAACGTTATCATTTTGGAATCTATTTTGATTATTTTTGTACAACAACACAGTGCATGTACCCTACCCCTGTCAGTTAAAACACACCTAGACATTCAATACAACAAGAATTTCTTTAAAAAGGATGAACGCTGTCCTGACAAGTATTTCTTTTAAAAAGGATTGTAGCTGTCCTCACAAAATGTAATATTGCTATGTTAATTTTGCTATCTTCAGTAGATAGCAGGTATCCATACATGACAAATTCCACTCATACATAATTATAACAACATGGAAATATCATTAAAATGATCACAAAATGTTCAAAAGGATTCAAGGTAACTATTCCAATACATTTCAAGTACATTGACCTCATTATTAAGTAAAATTAGGTCAGAAATCAGCTGTTTTGAATTTTATTCGAGACAAATATTGTTAAACAAGGATTTTTCGACCAGAATGAGATTGTTTCGATCCAATTGTTGCCTTAATTTGACCTATTTTGACGTGTTTTGTAAGTAAGCCTATTGGAAACTGTAATTCTATGCTATTTAGAGAGAAAAGGATGATTTTTAAACAAACCGCTACCTTTCATCTCAGTCTGACCGGACAATGTCGGATCAAATGCAGCAGTCCTGCACAGTTTTAAGGTGCACCACTTGGGTAAAAATGTCAAGTAAGCACTTTAATGGGGTACATGGGGGGGGGGGGGGGGGGGTGATACGGAGCATAAAAGTAACTTACTATGAAGCCTTGAGTAAAATTTGGCCACATTTGAAATATCTATGAAGTAAGCTTATTTTTTTTATTTTTTTTATTATTCCATGCATTGATGATGGATAGAGTAGGCTTAAGCTTATGTTGTGTTACTAAGTTAAGCTCAAGTTGTAAAACTATTTCAAGATGTGAGGGTCACATCCATGAAGGTATTGTGTATAATGCCTGCATTCTGGAGGCAAAACCATTTAACAGGTAAGTTAAATAATAAACAAGTCTGACCTGATTAAGTGTACATCTGCTCTGTTATTTTGTAGATTAATTCATCAAATTTGAACATTGGTGGGGAAAGTCACCAACGTTATCATTTTGGAATCTATTTTGATTATTTTTGTACAACAATACAGTGCATGTACCCTACCCCTGTCAGTTAAAACACACCTAGACATTCAATACAACAAGAATTTCTTTAAAAAGGATGAACGCTGTCCTGACAAGTATTTCTTTTAAAAAGGATTGTAGCTGTCCTCACAAAATGTAATATTGCTATGTTAATTTTGCTATCTTCAGTAGATAGCAGGTATCCATACATGACAAATTCCACTCATACATAATTATAACAACATGGAAATATCATTAAAATGATCACAAAATGTTCAAAAGGATTCAAGGTAACTATTCCAATACATTTCAAGTACATTCAGCACAATATCAATTTCCTTAAGGGTGCACTACACTAAATGGTGTATCCCCTAACCTTAAGGGCTGTGTTTAAAGCTAGAATCGTGGTTTGATACTATAGGTGAGGTTGGGTCGGATACGGATTATATCTAGCCGAGGATTCTGTATCGGGACGAGGGCGCAGCGATACTAGATATAATCCATGACTAGATAATATAATCCGTATCCGACCCAACCTCAACTAATAACGATTTTATCCTACTAAAACACTTTTAAAACAAAACAAGAACAGTCACCTAAAACCCAAGCAAATTCAGATGCAATCCGACGATCGTCATGTCGGCGTACCCTACTACAACGCGTGCGCAGTTCCTTACTGACCGGCTACGGGATACGGGGGTCGGATACGGAATATATCTAGTCACTAAATTCAGGCGCTTATCTAATAGGAACACGAGAATCGTCTCGATGGTAGGATAAACATTGAAACACACACCCCACATTGTACCCTACATCAAGGTCAAGGTCATTTTACAAGTATGACTACTAGATTTGACCCCCTAAAGTTACTTAGGTCATCTAGGACATACATTTTTGTTTGGTCAGAATGACCCCCTGAGCTGGGTGTAGGCCCTATACCCCCTAAAAGTATTACAGAGGTCAAATTGCAAATATGTTCAGATTATGGTGTAATGTATATCAAAATGCTCCTGAGACACTAAGGAGCAAAAAAGGTTAACGGTTGTATTTCCACCTGATGTTTAGTTTCTGAAATATAGGGCAAAAAGGTCAAAGGTCAATATTTTCCTATTTTTTGTGTACAGGGATCAAATTCTCAAAATGCTCCGATTATGATCATAATGGTCTCAAGTTGTTCGGAGGGATACGACATGCCATGAAACGAATATTTTGCCATATCTACTACTTAAGCAATATTAGTTTCATGAAGTCAAAGGTCAGGAAACTATACCGCTAATGTGTGCCGACCGAAAAACGAAATTTGGGTATTTCTAGTTTAAAATGGGGGTATATTTCTACAAAAAAATGGGTCCAAAAACTAGACAGTTTATAACTTGAAAAAGTATAGATGCTTCATATTTAATAATATTAAAAGTATATATCTGACCTTGACTGGTTAAATTGTGAGACCGATCTGATGTCAACTTTTTAAATACAAAGCTTTGAATAGAGCCTGGTCAGAGTCAGACCCAGGTTTTTAGTAATACACCACCCATGCGTTTTTGCATCTGTCTGTTGTGTTGTGTGCAAGTTTTCCCTGCATGGAGCTTATTAGCCGAAATAACTTATACCGTAAATTATCACCATTAGGCACTCTTTCAAAACCTTGAAAATACAAATGATCACAGCGCCATCTTGTGATAATACATGTATGTCGAGTGTTTCGAGATCAAATCAAATCGGCAAAGTGCAAAAACGTCCTAAGTCCAAAGTATTATTATTTATTGTCAAGAGCCAATCCATTGTCAATATATATAGTATGTTAATTTTAATGTGATCAAGACAACGCTGGTTTATTAATTGTGAGGCATTTTATTACTTAATAAGAATAATAGATCTGTTTAAAAGCGAGAACATTTTAACAAAGGCGGGTAATTTACTCATTGAAACGTGGTCAAATCATTATTTGTTTGTAAGGGTTTTATTTATTTATTTATTTATTTATTAGTATATTAATTAATTTATTTTATTTTTTTATTTTTTTATTTATTTTTTAAAAAAATTTAAAATTAATCAATTAATTTTTTTATTCATTTATTGTATTGTATTGTATTTTTTTATATATTTTTTTATTTATTTATTTATTTATTCACCTATTTATTTATTTATTTTCGATTTTATTTTCAAAAATTAATAGGTCTATCAGTTTTAACTTTGGAAAGGGGTATTTACATATAAAACAAATTATGTGTTAAAACCAGCCACCAATGACAACCATAGTCAATCAGTCAACTGTGCATATCAGTATAGAGACTGCCTGCGTTTCATACCAGTCATGGTGCGGGTACTAGTAAACTCTATTTAAGATTTTCGGGACATGAACTCTGACCATCTTTTTAGTTAAGATATAGTCAATGACCAAGCATGGTTGGAAGTTGAGCATAACTTGCAATTGAATAAGGAATGTCTTGGTACAAATCCCGTTTAACAAACACTATTGATCTTTTCAATGGAATTCCTTCTGCTGCAGAACACTCAAATCAAGCGACATAAATTAGTGTTACTTCAAATTGACCGGGCAAAAATGACTATAGCTATTCGATATTGCTATTGATACCTAGTAACAGTTTTTGGAATACTAAGTGCAATAGCTGCTACAAGAGATTTGGGAAGCTGCGTAACAATAAAGTTCTGTACAATTTTATATGGGAGCCATTCTGCTAAGCGCTTCATTTACATGCATGGCTGCACTGATCCATTTCAAGGACATTATAATATGCAGATAATCTTATCGTTTTTGATATTATACTAAGCAGTACGGCGCGGCTACATACAACTTTCGAATGGTTTCGAGTCAGAAGTCAAGGCATGAAAATACCGTCTATTTTGTTCGCCCCGGCCCGCCAGTAAAGTGAGATTTAAAATAAAATAAATAGAAATGGGGTCATTTACAACTCGCGATTGTGAAGGATTGCCTCCATCAATTTTGATAATCTTAGGCTCATTTTGAACGGGAAGTCCTATTTATGTAAGATGTCATTTCCGATTTAATACAAAAAAAACGATTTTTGTTACTTATTTTTGAGTCGATAAAGATGCATTTTCAATGCGATCGTAAACATCGTATTTTTGATGATTTTTAGACGTCATAGCAAAAACTTTATGCACAAGAAATGTTCCTTAACGTATAAACTTGATCAAAAATATGTTTATTTGTAATACATTTTTGGACAGGGGTCAGGGCCACGACTTTTATTCACCTACGGTAATAAATATACGCCTTTTTCCAACACACAGAGACTAAATCGTTTTTTCTAACAAAAGGTTTTAGCAGGATTCGAACCGAGGAGGGGAGAATCTATTAGATTACCAGTCCATATTCGTAACCGCTCGGCCATAACTACTTACTGACGTGTCTATGTGTTCTCTATAATAATGAACTAGTGGTGAAGTATTGAGTATTCGACGAAATTTTAGCCAAATTGAACCCAGTTTCTAAATTGTATTTTAAATGTGAAAACGGTGTCGGTGCAAGCTAGGTTTGGATTCTATGTAAAGAGCAATAAATTGATGATCGTGAAAGGTTATTAATTTAAAGCTTTTAATGACACAGGGGTCAGGGCCACGGGAAATATACCTTATTTTTTCAGTAATGACAAAAAAAATCTTCTTCAGAAAAAGGCATTTTCAAGCAGAAACGTCCCTGCAAACATGACTTTAGCATGTAAAAATTTAAAAACATTCGCCTAGTCACATGGCGTTGAACCACATTTAAATGCCTTAATGTTGTCATTGTATAAGGCTGACATTTTGGCATATTGAATTGCACGAGATCGACATCCTCTTTTCAAGGGAAAACAAAATCTCTTCGTATACAATAGACTCACTCAACGTTGGCTGAAAACAGCCTCAGTCAATAGTTAGGTCACCCAAGCCCTATATGAAAGCTATGAAGATTGTTAAACGGGGTCAGTCGTCACAAACATGCACAAACACAATAGTCAAACGGCCTTGCTATTGTCATGCTATTGTCAACACTCCCTACACAGAGGTCTGCAGTGCAAATCTGTACTATTTTCGCCATGTAATGTCAATGACAGATTTCATTCCGTGGTATAAAGCTATGAGGTTTTCGTGGTCTTCGCTATCTCCAAGCAGATAGAGCAATACGTACACGGACTTTTTTGTAGACGAGGTTTCATTTCATGATTTGGTGAGGTTTAGAATGAGTTAGGATTCCTGTAATTTTGAAGACCACGGATTTTCAAAACGTGAATTTTCCGGCATTGTACGACATAAATTTGGTCACCAAACGTGTTTAAAACTATACATTTTACTGTTCTGCAGATGTTATTGACCCTCCTCTAAAATTCTTCATGATTTTTAACACGTTTCTTAGTTTTTTAGATGCCCAATAGACCGTTTCCCGAAGCTATTTCTAGCAAATATTGCAGTCACTATGACTCCATTGTTTTCTTGCGTATAACAAAATATGACATGCAGCGTAACCTCCCTACTGGCTGGCCTTGATGATTCACGCAACGCATAGTATTTCGGAATGTAACCATTCTTAAACTTGGAACCACAATAGAAACTGCAATCATTTGCGTTCAGGTATTACAGCTCTAGCGCACGTAATACTTAAGCGATTAGAGATTTAACAGCACCTGCAAGAAGCTTATAACATAATCAATAATTCCCATTGTTTCAAAAGCTAATCGCTTCAATATATTAATTTTAAAAGAAGTATGGGGATCAGCAACGGGCAAAAATCTTCATACTACAGTGCAACAGACCATAAATGCAATAAATATCAATTTGTTATGCATATACCTGTATTGGATGTAAACAAGCACATTATAGGGGACTGGTATAGAAATCCATACACTGGCCTCTTGTGTATAACCATGCTTCACTGCACAGGTTTAACATAATGTTCTGCTAACGCGGGAAATTCAAATGCATGTTCCCTGACTGGTGAACCATTTGTTTGCATACACTACAGCTAAGAGTGTGTACAGAATGTATACACACTGCTTAAATACAAATAACTAAAAACTGAAAACAAAATCACTAAAAGCGCCTTGACCATTTTGTTGTTTATGTCTTAAGCTCTAATTTGATAGCTCACAAGCCAATATTAAAGTTTTGGTTATCTTCAAATAAATTCTCAATTATCGGTTCTTAATTATGCAAATTATTCTAATAAATAAATAAATACAAAGATTTTATTTTTATTTTGCTTTGACAAAAGTATCAGAACTAGGGATATGCACAACATAACTGATTTCCAGTTTACCAGGGTATACACATCTCTAGTTATAAATTAAAATGTGTTTTGGACTTGATGCGAATTAAATATGCAAATAATACGCAAATGATGTTATTTTACGAAAGTTATTTTTATAAATATTTACGGTACGGCTTCTATATCATGTGACACCAAACTTGACTTTATTTAAAAAGAAAAGTGGTGTTTTTCTGGTCATTATAGTGAGTTTGATATTTATTGCATTTATGGTCTGTTGCACTGTAAAATACATCTTTGATCAACGACTAAGACTAAAACGTTAATCCGACGTAGCATAGTGGCATAGGGCTCCCACGCATGAATACCAGGTTCGAATCCTCAACAAACCATAAACTGTTTTTATAAAGAAATACTGCTCATAGGTCACCTAGCCAGATGCGGAGGCTTGCGATATATTATATAAAACCAAAAGAAACACTGTTTATTTTTATTTTGTAGTATTATGGGATGAACGTTTAGGCTGCTGTCGGTTTGGGCCTAACTATCATAACCAAACAGACCCATAAATATTAGTCCACCTCTATGTGTGTTATAGTCATTTTACGTTATCCATAGGATAAATAATCAACTAAATATGCACATCATTATCATATCGCGTGAAATTTGGTAAAAAAAAGGCCCGAAACAGGTTGAAATTACAAGAAACTGCGTAAAATGTGACTATAAAAAACAGGAATTCCTGTTTTTTCATGAAAATGCTCATACATATATAACTAACCCAACTTCTTAAAAATAATTATGGCAATGATGACTAGCTCCTCATATAAAAGGACGGAATCTAGAACAAATTAAAGATAAATTTACAGAAAAAATGATTTAAAAATAAATTTGACTTTGATGGGTCTCGAACTCACGCCTTGGCTTTAACCATACGTCTGTATTTCAAGTCCGGTGTTCTACCAATTGAGCTAATCTGTACGATACACCAGATAGGGTTATAGTATGCAATAAGTTCTACAGTGGATTGGCTCTTGACAATAAAATAATCCTTTAGCGACTTAGGACGTTTTTGCACTTTGTCGATTTGATTTGATCTCGAAACACTCGACATACATGTATTATCACAAGATGGCGCTGTGATCATTTGTATTTTCAAGGTTTTGAAAGAGTGCCTAATGGTGATAATTTACGGTATTTGGTCAAATCAAGTTGATTTTAAAGTCAATCCACCTGATTACATTCCAGATCAAACTTCAAAAAAGTCTGGAATTGGTGGGGAAAAGTCTGGAATTCCGATGTTCTCTGTAGGGGTGTGGGGGTGGGTGTGGGTGGGGTGCGGTCTAAATTGTGAAAAGTCTGGAATTCCAAGAACATGTGCCAAAAAGGTATGGAATTCCATTGAAAAATTGGTGGGAAAAAAGTCTGGAATTCCGTTGTCCTCTATAGGGGGGGGGGGGGGGGGGGGGGTCAATATTATCTGGAAAAGCCCAATCGACAACGGTGTTCGCGTGTCACACCGCTGTTCGCCTGAGAGTTGCACACCACCAAATACATCTCCCATAGGGTTACACGTGAAATGCACAATTTTAAAATGGATATTTCTCGACGTTATAAGAAACGGGTAACTTGAAATTTGGTTTCAACTTGAAGATGAAAGCCATGACTACTAACTCAACAACTTATATATGGGGGGGGGGGGGGGGGGGGGTAACCGGCATAATTTTGAGCTAGAGCCTTTTCAAAAAGTACGAGTTGAGTTTTCCTGGTCACACGCAATTGTTGATTAAGATTATTGCGTCAGATACCGGAAATGACCTGAACACAAATGTCTCTGTTAAAATATAAAAAATCATCATTGCATCAATTCTTTTGGACCTGAAGAACGCTGATGTGTCTGTCAAAATTCACACTATATTAATTTCGCCATAACATGTAGTAAATACCCTAATTTTAAACTGTAATTTACACTAGGTCTCCCATTTCGGCATATAAACGGGCCGGTTTTGGACTTTTGCCTCAAAGGGGGTAGGGCCAGACGTTATTTAGTGGTGTGAAACCTGAGGAAAATTAGTTACAGCGCGCACGCGCAAAGCACCGCTGTTCTCCCGCCGCACGCAGGCATAGTGCGTCGGGAAAGTCCGACTAAATTTGTACACGGGTGGCTCTCTTTGAGGCTAGCGTAACGGTCTCGCGACTGATCTTTCTGATTTTTTTTATAGTATGTGTTTAAGAAATGGAAAATCATAATACAGAAATTCCATAGTGGGAAACAAATTATTTATAAAAATATCTTGATTGAATTGAATTTGGCAATTTTACGCGTAAACTCCTTAATTTGTACCAAAACACTTGTTTTCTTTGGTTTATTTACCTATTTTTGTGAGTTTTTTGTAATCAAACATTACTATCTAACAAAAATATATTAATGACCTGGTAATAAACCGTTTACCTCATATTCGTATCGTCTCCCATTTTTTCTATAATCGATCCACAAAATAGCGTTTTTCAAGTACTCAAAAATGTGTTGATATGATATGTACAATAAAATATAATATGATTTGTTTATTGTATGATCTTGTGCTAATGACCCCGGTACAAACATATCAAGATGCGTCGTGTGCCCCTTCAATGCAATTTTCGAAACATAGGTGGACTTATATCAAGCCTACTATACGATTGTTCAGGTCGGGGGGGGGGGGGGGGGGGGGTGCTCGGCATATCTCAACATGGTTACTGAATAATTCAATAATACCTTCCGAAAAGTGTTTTAAACAACAATAGGTGCGAAAATATAGCCAAAATGGTAATTTTCGGAATATGCTAATTATATATTTTTCTTCTTCCCAATTTCAATTTTGGCTAATTTTATATTGTTTGGAATGTGATCTAGAAGAGATTACAACCAAAAAAAACCCGTTTCTGTTGCAATTTTGTCCAGGTCAAATCGCACATGTCCTAAGCTAAAGTGTTAAAGGGATGTTGAATTTTTTTAATTTTAATTAATTTACTTCAGAATTCAAGATGAACATTAAAAATTGCCATTATTGTTGTTTCTACTAAAAAAACACCCAGCAAAACTTGATTAAAACAATGTTTTCAATATGTTGGAATACCACCTTTAACCATGTAAAATGCTGGTTGCGGCTTTACCAGCATTTTTGAATTGACGTTTTGTTGTACAAAGAGGGCTGATTTTTTAAAATCCTTTTTAGGTGTAAATTCATACATGTAATACAATCATAAAAATTATACAAATCCCAGTTTTTATCATATATTTATGTAATTGAGGGCGCTGCCTCCACCACATCTCTTAACCCCTGGGCACTACCTGTCTTTCGTACAACGATTCCCATTGGTCAATTACATGATATAATCATTTTGATGACCAATTACAGTTTTGCTTATAAATATATTATGGTAATATTTTGAAAATTGTAAATATTCTAACGATGTCTCTGATTGGCACAATATTTGACACTTCTAAATTTCAACCAATCGGCCGGTAGTTCTCAGGGGTTAATGTCCTTTAAGCTTACTTACCCCGTGAGATGCACTGGACACGATAGACAACGGGAATATGGTAATGGCAAACAAGCAGTCAGATATTGCTAGGTTGATAGTCATCAAGTCTAGTGGTTTCACCTTACGTACTTTGAGTCCGTACATGGCACATATGGAAAGATTCCCCGCCACTGAAAACACAACTGTCAGATAAATTAACAATAACAAAAATAGTTATATGGTGGCCATAGATAGATTGTTCTGATACCAATATTGCACATCGTGAAACCGAATGCGCACCTTAACACTTTCCACGCGGCAGGCGGCGGCAGGCGCCTGCAGACGACATTCCAAAATTGCACCAAATGTTTCAAAAATGTCAAAAGTGTTGAATTTCATTACCATATTTGGAATCACCATGAGAAATGTATTGAAATAAGTACAATCATGCCTAGTATTGGTTCAGTAATTTATGAGATAGACCTTGAAAGTTGGGAATAGTTTCTGAAAAATCTTGTTTTGTATATCGTCACCTTCTTAAAATAATGGCCTAAGTCAAATTTCAATTTTTTGTTGTTGCCTAAGTCACTTATTCATGATGCTGGCTACCTCTGTTAGATGGCATATTATGTGCTGAATTGAAAATATTCATGCTGCTTATACCCAGTTAGTATAATGGCCTAAGTCAAGTGTGTGACCATTTTACAAGCTTTCAAGATGGCAGCAAGTGCTTCAATTTGGCCTAAGTCAGGTGTAAAATTGCCCAAGTCACAACGGCATGTTTGCAAATTGGCCTAAGTAATCCAATTGGCCTAAAGTAATGTAATCCAATCCTCTTATGTAACAGATTTGACAGACAGCATTATTTGTATTTCAATAGTCATATATCCCCAAACCTTTCTGCGTGAAATGAGCAAAAATATCATTTATGCTATCAATGGTTCAGTTTTCTCTGTTTTTCTCAGAACTTGAAAATATGACTTACTAGGCCATTAGTTTAAGAAGGTGACGATATGGTAACTAAATAGCCGCGTGGAAAGTGTTAAACCCACTCTTCATACATGCTTCATCACCTTTCTGACTCTGAAAATCATCTTTCTGACTCTCCACGTCATCTGTCTCTCTACCTCACCTTTCTGACTCGCTCTTCATCACATTCTGATTCCAACTACGTCACCTTTCTGACTCTGAAATTAAACTCTCTGACTCTCCACGTCATCTTGTATTTCTACCTCATTTCTGACTCGCTCTATACATCACATTCTGATTCCAACTACGTCACCTTTCTGACTCTGAAATTAAACTCTCTGACTCTCCACGTCATCTTGTATTTCTACCTCATTTCTGACTCGCTCTATACATCCCATTCTGATTCCAACTACGTCACCTTTCTGACTCTGAAATTAAACTCTCTGACTCTCCACGTCATCTTGTATTTCTACCTCATTTCTGACTCGCTCTATACATCCCATTCTGATTCCAACTACGTCACCTTTCTGACTCTGAAATTAAACTCTCTGACTCTCCACGTCATCTTGTATTTCTACCTCATTTCTGACTCGCTCTATACATCCCATTCTGATTCCAACTACGTCACCTTTCTGACTCTGAAATTAAACTCTCTGACTCTCCACGTCATCTTGTATTTCTACCTCATTTCTGACTCGCTCTATACATCCCATTCTGATTCCAACTACGTCACCTTTCTGACTCTGAAATTAAACTCTCTGACTCTCCACGTCATCTTGTATTTCTACCTCATTTCTGACTCGCTCTATACATCCCATTCTGATTCCAACTACGTCACCTTTCTGACTCTGAAATTAAACTCTCTGACTCTCCACGTCATCTTGTATTTCTACCTCATTTCTGACTCGCTCTATACATCCCATTCTGATTCCAACTACGTCACCTTTCTGACTCTGAAATTAAACTCTCTGACTCTCCACGTCATCTTGTATTTCTACCTCATTTCTGACTCGCTCTATACATCCCATTCTGATTCCAACTACGTCACCTTTCTGACTCTGAAATTCAACTCTCTGACTCTCCACGTCATCTGGTCTTTCTACCTCATTTCTGACTCGCTATATACATCACATTCTGGTCCAAACTACGTCACCTTTCTGACTCTGAAATTACACTCTCTGACTCTCCACGTCATCTTGTATTTCTACCTCATTTCTGACTCGCTCTATACATCACATTCTGATTCCAACTACGTCACCTTTCTGACTCTGAAATTAAACTCTCTGACTCTCCACGTCATCTTGTATTTCTACCTCATTTCTGACTCGCTCTATACATCACGTTCTAGCAGGGATACTATTAACTTTGGGATAGGAAAGTAGTATACCAACGTACGTAACGAAAACGGACCTTTTGCATATTTGAATAAATTATACTAATCGTCCGGAATGCGTCCGTGACCGGCGTTTAACGCGTTTAACAATGTTTAACCAGGTTTAACGGCAGGTTAAACGGCATGTTAGTCAGCATAGGTTTGGGGGCGCTGTAGATTTAAACAGACGACGGTGGCCACGCGAAACCTAAATTTTGAATTCGTAGTGAATAACCCCGTGAATAACACGTAATCGCGAATTTTAAACTATCATTTTGACAAATACATCATAATTAAAAGGATTTTTATCGTTAACCGGGCGATGACTGTTAAAAATAATTCAAAATGGTGCACTCCCGTTGCCAAATTGGGTCGTCTGAGAGACGCGTGGCCAGCGTTGCGTCGTCTGCTACAATCATCACGCCTGATCGGTATAGCGCCCCCAATTCTATGCTGACTAAGTTCAATTTAAAAGTGGACCCGATCGGCAAGCTCAGTGACATACCCCTGGTTCTAGTTCCAACTACGTCACCTTTCTGACTCTGAAAATCATATTGTGTGACTCTCGTGATAATTGGTGGTGCATGATGCTCACTGGTTGAGTCATCATTGTTTATTTTTGTGACTTCATAATTGATATATTGTTTGGTTATTGCTCACGCGCAGATCATTCTACAACGGATGTGTGTTATTGTCGGGGTTATTGTATGTAGTCGAACAAAAGGCATAGGCCTAAATGGTCAATTAGGTCAACGTAATAAGCACGTCTGTAGCAGCTGTTGCGCAAATTAATAGGATAAGTAATTGGGAACTAATTTCGGATGATTATAAGGCATCGTCGGATGATTATAAGGCATCGATAAATAAATAAATAAATAAGTTATACACAAAATAAATAACAAGGAATCGACGGATAACAGGTGGCGCCTTTATTAAAGGTCAGAGAAGTGGTTTGTGTGCATGGAGTGGAGAAGGACGCTTTCTGCCATTTTATGTTGTATTGTAAGCAAACTTTGGCATGGTATAAAAACATAATTAGAAAAATAAATAAGATATTAAAAAAAACCATTTTTTTGGTAAAAACACATTTTTTGACACTTTTGGTCTATAGTTCAAAAAAATAAAAAGATATTAAAAAAAAACATGCCTATGGAATTTAACTAGGAATATAATGAAACTAGTATGACAAAATCTGACAAAATATATTTTTAGTTATCTTTGCGAAACCTAAAATGGGTCAAAAAACGTGTTTTTTTTTATAATTTTCTCCAAAATGGTCAATTTCATATTCATGGTTAGATTCATTGAACCTTTCCATCAAGAAAATGTATACTTTTATCCAGGACTTTTATATAGATTAAATGAATAATGAAGAAGTAACGGAAGGCAGTTTTACGGGGGCTGTACCTGAGAGTCCACACCCCCTTAACCACGGTCTATCAGTAAAATTTGTCAGAAAAAAAAGAGAAGAAAATGAAGAAGAAGAAAAAAAAGGAAAATCGACCGACCGACCCGACTTCAAGATTTATGGCACTTGAGGGCAACACAGCATTGTAAGGCATCGATTATAAGGCATCGATTATAAGGCATCGATTATAAGGCATCGATTATAAGGCATCGATTATAAGGCATCGATTATAAGGCATCGATTATAAGGCATCGATTATAAGGCCTTAGTATAGTTGCCAGTGACCTTGTTGACGCTTATTTAACGCCTACGTGTCAAAGGCACAGCTAATTATTTTCAAATGCAGAAGTATTTGATTATTTGTTTATACACCTTAAAGTTACGTTTGATATATTATGATTTAAACCAATAAAATCTCTGAAATAAACTTTTCTTTAAACATTTTACATTAAGGTATTATCAAGTTCCTATCTCCAAGCAAAAATTCAAATAAAAACAATTGAAAATAGTTTAAAACAAATCAAAACAAATCTTTTGAACCAGCTGCTTCAAGTAATGTATGGATTTATTAGGTTATTGCCATATCTAGTCTACAATTTCAATCGGTTATTAAAGCACTATACAGGCTGTCCTAAAATGATACCCATCGATGCCAAAAGTTCATTAATTTTTGTCATAATCGAAATCAATTGGATTAGATCCGTTGTTTTTCATCATCCTTGTCATACGGCACTCTTTCACTAGCATTTTAGATCATGAATATCGGATTTATCAAACTCAAGATACACTCCATTAGGTAAGACATGGTGATTTCACTGTTTTGACAAAGTGCTAAATAAAAATTCCATTGAAATGGAATGGGGGCGATCCAAGAGAAAAAAGCATGTTTTGTACCAAGCATCATCTGTTTCATACCAAAATACCAGGGAAATGGTGAATGTTTTTTTCTTCATAATTCAAACCAAAAGACAAATCAAAACACCGCAGACTAAAATAGTACAGGAAACCAATAAAGTTGGTTAGACAACAAGTGGAGATTTCTCCTTAGTCAAACTAGGTAAGCTATTATGTCTCTCTGTTAGGATAATAACATCTCTCTGAATGAATCATTAACTATAAACAAATAAAGCTTTGACTCCAGCACAGACTGCGGGTAGGCTACTGTTAAAATAAAATAAATAGGTACATGTAGTTTACAAAGACTACAAACATGGCAGCCTCCACTAATGTCTAGAAAGACCTAAATGTATAAATGTTTGCAATCACATGCTAATAGGATGACTTCGCCCCCCCCCCTTCTCCCCCCCCCCCCCCCAAAAAAAGGTAGTGGTATGTGACCTTTGACCGCAGGACCGTATTTACATACGAAGGTTCCCACGCTATATACCAACATCTTTTACCCCGGCCGGGTCTTTAACCCATGTTTGGTTCAAATTTGACTGAACAAACTTAACCTTACAGCCTATTTCACAACTTGACCTAAGATGACCTTTGATCTTGGTAGGTGATCTTTGACTTTATAAAAATGTGATGGTTTCCATGCTGCACCTTTAACCCAAGTTTGGTTCCAGTTGGACTTCAACTTTCAAATGAGACCAAAATGGGCCAATCTGACATGTTCAGCCTTTTAAAACTTGACCTGAGATGACCTTTAACATTGGTATTTGACCTTTGACAAAGGTTCCATGTTACATCGAGTCCCATGTTACATGTCAAGTCACAAGTCATTTATTGTATTGCAAGACCAATTCAAGTCACAAGTCATTTATTGCAAGACCAATTCAAGTCACAAGTCATTTATTGTAAGTCCAAGTCAAGTCACAAGTCATTACTTGCAAGTCCAAGTCATCAAGTCACAAGTCATTTATTGGAAGTCCAAGTCAGGTCACAAGTCATTTATTGTAAGTCCAAGTCAAGTCACAAGTCACCTGGTCCATTCCCAGGTCAAGTCAAGTCATAACTCACTGCAATTCAAGACAAGCCACAAGTCATTTGGCACCAATACAAGTCAGGTCGCAAGTCCAAGTAACAAATCACACATTAGTTGTTCAGACTAACTATAAGCATTCTAGTATCAACTTCGACCACCCGACTTGATCAAAGAGTGCAAACTGCGGAACGACCTGTAATTGTTGAATGACAACTCGCGGCGGAGTACCACTCGCCATGTTGGATTACGATTAGCGTGAGCGCTGGTGCGTCATATACGGGGGGGGGGGGGGGGGGGGTGAGGACACGCCCTCCCTCCCACTTTTCAAAGTTGGGGGGGGGGGGGAATAGCAGATGTCCCCCACACTTTTGTGAATAACCCTGAGACTGAAAGTGTCTAATTATGATGATGATGATTGATGATGCAGCTTAATCAATTATAATGTTATCTTCAAGGTATGAAAATGGCCAGTGAAAATGTTGTATTTTTAGTACATTTCTTCATGTTTGCACCCTATATATTGTCTACCCACCCTGTATAATGACCTTGATATTGACATTGTGAGATTTGGAAATGTGTATGCTTTCAGGAAAATGTATACTTTCTTAATACTCCTATGTATAGTTTTAATGCTACAAATGTTTTAAGCAAAATCCATGTGATTTTTCCATATTTAGCAATGTCACGGGGTCCCAACTCAAGGCACGCGACCAAAGGTAAAATATCGTCAGCCTGCTTCGATAATTGCCTAACTCATTTTTCCAGTTCTTAGAAAACAACGTATGAAACTAGTTACCTGTGTACCTGTTACTCATTTTGCATTATTGATGGATGGATATTCATTATGTGGAATGAGGCTTGTATTGTTGATGTGACTTGGATTAGTGCATCCATGCACGCCAATTGAGATGCACTAAGCCATACAATTATTTGATTAATTCCATGGATTTGTCAATGCAAATTCAATAATGCAAAATGAGTAACATGTTGGAATGGTCTGGTGGCCCTTTTGCAACAAAGCTCTTCATTTATCAACACTTTTGATTGGTCAATGACTTAGGTATTATAACAGCATGTGCATAATGTAATGAATGTAATTATCGAAGCAGGGTGACGATATGCAATAAGACGATTAGACGAATGAGCAGACGGTGAAAAAGGTTCACAAATACGCCACGAAATGTATTGATATGATACGTCAACTGCTTTAACCGAAATATATGATTTTACGCTCTGTTCAAATACCAACACTTATCATGCGACGCTTCTACTCAAACAATCTTCGTAACACCTCTGAACTTGATATTCATACAGGGTGTCCCTAAAAAAGGGGGCACGTCATTGACCTCGATTGATACACAGTATTTGGCTGTAATCTTTATATATCTGAAAGAAAATTTAGTTTGCTTCTAAATGCCGTTTGTTTGATTATTTTTACTTTTCTCAATGTACAGATGTTTGATCAACAACGAGGACTCAAAATCGGGCTAGCGTTACTTTTAGAAAAATATGCTTTTTGTCGAATGTGTCATTTTTATCATTAAACGTTTCGTATTTGGATTTGATATTTGTAAAAGCTTCAAGATAACTAAATAACCTTACATGTGCCATTCTTTTTTTGAATTTGCTTAAGACTATCCAAAGATATGCTTGTTTGACCATGAGAGATCAAAATCAAACTTGTGCCATTTTTAAAAAGAAATCATACATGTGTTAACATTGTTGTTATTGTTTGGAGCATTTCTTCATAAAATGTCACAAATTTGACTTTTAGTGATTAACTTTAATCCAGCATATTTTTGATAGGATAAAGCAAATAAGACAAATCAAACGGCATTCGGAAGGTAATTTAGTCATCTTGAAGTTCATATGATCAATTAGTATAACTGATTATAAAATGAGCAAAGTGACTCTTTCCACAAACACAAGCATATTTGTTTCCTAAAAGGGAGTGACTATATACACTCCCGTCTTGTAGCGATTTTCTATAGACTATATACACGACGGCTATAAATCCTCGTAAATTCTCGCGTGATTCCTGTTCAGACGGTTTGCGACTGCGGGAAAGACGGTAAGACCGTCGTGTACGAGATAGACTTGGGACCAGTCCTTGTGTGACTTCACTTCTTGTTCCATTTCAGGAGAGCCCGAGAGCCGAGGGTGGGTGGATGTATAAATACAATAATCATGTCCTAATTAATTACTACATGTATTTTAGGTGCGCTGTGAAAAGCAGAATGCTGTGGCTTTAGACTAAAATACGGTAAAATACACCCCCCCCCCCCAAAAAAAATAAATAAATAAATAAATAAATAAATAAATAATAAGAAAATAAAAGAATACCTAAGGTATTTTAGTCTTAGACTACGACTCACATGTGACATTAGGCCTAGTCGTGACAGCATTGAACACATGGGGAGAGACGATATCATTTTCCTTTGTGTAAAACTGAAATGATTTTGAAGTTTATTGAGGTAATTGTTTAACAATCGATTATTTTGCT
>CM069456.1:53439875-53475967 GCA_035610835.1 Ophiura sarsii | reverse complement strand
TATATATCCACATATTATATTGTATACTGAATTAAAGACAACGATGGAGAGAATGAGACTAAATTAAAACGATATACTAGTTTCTTTCTGGTGCGTGAAGTACAACCCCAGCTTGTTTGGTTTTCTAGGTTGCGTTGGCTTTTACACACATTATCAACATAAATATCAATATTAAAAAAATCTTTAAAAAAAAAACAATTACGGAATTTTGACCCGGCCAGATGAGGGCAACACAACTTTTTTCTTTTTTGGCCTTAGTGGTGGACTATAAAATGGTGATGTTTCAAATTCATCAAGGCTACCCTGATATATCTCCTGAGCATTTTGACACCATTTAAAAATGAAGTGGTACCGGCCAAAAAAATGATCTGGGAGCTTCAGAAATTTGACATTTCCGGGGACATTTCACTTTGAAAAATGCTGTAACTCTGTTATTCTATGCCTGATTCAATTGATTTTGGTGTCAATTTTGTATCTTTTTGAAGTCGAAGAAAATTATTTATTTAAATACGGTGCAGCTCCTATTAAAGGTATATAATGTGATCTTTTCCAGGGGACGCTCTCAATCCTCGGACCCATTTGTTCGATTTTTCATTATTTTTCAAGTTATTTTTTGTTAAAAAGATTTTTGGCAAAATGAAATTATACAACAAATGTTCAAACGATCGGGACAAAAATAGATGAAAATCATTGGAAATATACAAAATTAATAAACAACATTTTTTTTTTACTCCTTCAATTACTCCCGGCCCCCTCACTCAACACGAAAGTTGGTAAGGCAAAAAAAAAAAAAAAGTAATGTTGTCCTCCACAGCTTTCAGAGAGGAAGGGTGGGTGGGCAGATTTTTTTATACTATTTTTTTTCTTCTTTTTTTTCTTCTTATACTAGCAGAAGCTCAAAGTTCAGCCAACAAGAAGTTGTAATCACTCTAAGTCTCACATATATGTTATAAACACTTAATTTAATATTCAATGCCATTTAAACTGTTAAAAAAAAACAAAAATCTGAAGAAAAAAAAACAAAAATCTGAAGAAAAAATCTGGGAAAAAAAAAAAAAAAATCGGAGCGGCCCTAAATATGACGAGCGGGCGGTCGAGGACAACATTACAATTTTTTTTTTTTCCTAACCATGATCGTTCTAACTATCACTAAGGCAACGAAAAATACACACACTGTTATACCGACCCACTTTTTGCTTCTTTTTTTTTAGAATTTTTTTTTCTCAAATCATGTAAAATCAGCCTTTTTTTGGCCGAAAATCTGTAGAAATTTGTTGAACAATTTGTAAAACAAATTTGGCCGAACATTTTTTTAACACATTCTTAACAAAATTCCCGATTTTGGTGACATTTAAGGTTTAAAAAAAACATTTTTCAAAAAACAAACACCAAAAAAACCCCGACCAAACGACCCTACTTGACAGGTCCGTCCTCCCGTAAAACAGGTGGGGGTGGGGAAGAAAGTCGCCTAAAATGGGTATTTTTTTTCAGAGCGGTTCTTAAAATCATGAAAATAGGGGGTACTTTATAAATCAGTTATTATCCTATTTTTTAAACACCTATTTCACAAAATTTGATACCATAAAGTGAAATCGCTAACCCTTTCTGGAGTGTTTTACAGACGCGGCGGGATGCGAGCCATCAGTTTAATATGCCGAGTGACACTCAGGCCCCCCGGATGAGATTGCCATCTTTCATGTCTCTTCTTTATACAGACTCTGGAAAACGTATCTTTACAGTTTGCTAATTAAAATGTTACGGTTCTTCTACAAAGACAAAATAGAGTATAATTAGTGAAGCCATATATCCACTTTCATCAATTCCACAGGGTTCGTTAGAAAAAAATTATCAGAAAGACAAGCAATACAAATACAAAACAATCAAAGGAAATGAACTATAATTGAGGACAACAATTCTCAGAATCAATGTTCAACATCTGCTTGTGTGTTTTGCATGTAGGGGAGAGAGGGGTTAGATGAGCCACAGGGTAAGATGAGCCCGGGGGGGGGGGGGGGGGGAGCACTCAACCTTTTTTTTGGGTAGGGGTGTGCCGCACAGGATCTCAAAAAGGGGGGCTACAGAACTGAACTGAGTGGATTTTTTGACGAAAAATAGTGTCTTGGGAACTGATTTTTTCAAAAAAGTAGGTATTGAGAACTGGCCTATAGTTCAATTTTGATTAGCAAGAACGCACATTTTCGATTTTTTTTTTTGGTTTTAGAAAGCAAAATTTGCAAAGAATTGGGGCTTTGGAACGCAAAATGTCATGATTTTGGCATTTTCAACAAAATTGGGGTCTTAAGAAATGATGCAGGCTCAAAAGGGGGGTCATAAGAGCTAGCCGAAGTGGGTGAAAAAGGGGGTCTTCAGCGCGGCACATACCTATACCCTTTTCCAATGTCAGTGCCCCCCCCCCCGGAGATGAGCCACCTCCCTTAAAAGTATCAAATTATTCAAATTTGCAAAAAAACCTGATTTCCAGGAATATTCTGGGCGCCCTCCTGTACATATCTCTAAATGCCCCTTTCAATAGCTTCCTAAAATAATGTTCATCAAAATGGACATGTCAAATCTTACATGTAGTTATTGGTATGACTTGAAAGAGCACATTTTAAGCTTTGAAATGATACCATGTTGAAGGTACTTTGTAATCACAAGATATGATTTGAAGAAGCATATTTGTTTCTATTATTTTCTTTATATTTTACAAAATATATTGGCCTCTATCTTAAAACTGTGTTTGCCGACAACATGTCCTTTTTGACGCGACTGGTCACATATCACCCTTTTAACCCTAACCCTCCTGAGTGCTAAAAAATGCTAATCCAAAGTCCCTCTCCAAACGCATGCGCCGTCGGTTTTCGATGACGTAGTCAACCGAGCCTATATAATGAGTGCAGTATACTGCACGAATGTGTAGCTGAGGGCCGTGGCTTAGTGGTGGGAAGGTGGGGCTTGAGAACGGAGGGTCCCCGGATCGAATCCCGGCAGGTTCCCGGAGATTTAGTTTTTGTTTTTTCCTCGAAAATTGTGATCCCGGTCAAAAATCCTAAACCGGGGTTAGGGTTTTAATACACAAATTACCAGCATTACAATCTGCACCTTTCTAGGGGTAAGACGTCAAAACTATGATTTGTCCAATTATGTCAATTTTATTCAAACATTTTACAAACGTTTTTAAACGTAACATAAACACAACACCAAAAGTAAGTCCCCCAAACAATTCGTCATAACATCGTAAGATAAAACATTTTACCAATAAAACTTAGTTAGAAATAATCCTATGACTGTTTCTTAAGTGGTGTTTGAAAATAAAAGATTTCCATTACTTCATGGCTGAATGAGCTCAAATGGAAGACAAAAACTGCCCTTCTCAAAAGTCACAAAAGTTTATGAATTGCTTCTCACTAATGGAAAAGTACCCGTAGCTGAGCAAAATTTACTGTAATGTGTAATCAATTCATGATCATTCAGCCATGTAAATCCCATTCTTGGCTCAGCATTAGCATAGTGAGTTGTGACTTTTGAGAAGGGCAGTTTTTGTCTTATTTTTGAGCTTATTCAGCCATGAAGTCATGGACATCTTTCATTTTCAAACACCACTTAGGAAACAGTCATAGGATTATTTCTAACTAAGTTTTATTGGTAAAATGTTTTATCTTACGATGTTATGACGAATTGTTTAGGGGGGGACTTACTTTTGGTGTTGTGTTTACATGTACAGCTATCTCAACTAGTTGTTTCACAACTAAGTCAACCCTCTAAAATTTTACTTACTAATCATATTTGAGGTTACTACTTTTTATGTGTGCAGTGTAGCACAATGGCTTGTCTAATGCAGTGATCTAATTGTTGATTGAGTGATCTAATTGTTGATTGAGCATTGTTTGGTCCAATTATAAACCCTCTTTCTTGGATACTAGATTACATAAAATGACATAATGTAGAAACCTTAAGATGTAATGATCAATTATTTCTTAACGAAGGCTATAAGGAAGCGTTGCATGGTCATTAAATATGAAACACAAAACAGGTTCTGACCATTTCAGTACAGTACATCACTATGAAGCCTTTAAATACTTTTTTTATAATATTTTGACTTTCCACAGGGCAGGCGTCTGCAGACGACATTCCAAAATTTCACAAAATGTTTATAAAATGTCAAATTATTGGATTTCATTACCATATCGGGAATCACCATGAGAAATGCATTGAAATAAGTACAAGTGTGCATATAGTCGATCCATCTGAGACCGATCTTCCAATCACGTGACCCAGCCATTCCATTGACTGGGAGAGGCAGGCTATTTTCTGACAAAATATCGATGGAATCTATGGAATCAGTTTGAATGAAAATAGCCATAATAGAAAATAATTATGTTTAACACATACACTTGTCATTAAAATCCAGGTTGTACCATGATATTATGTTTAATATACATACCTAACTGCGGATGAGTACCTACTCAATTTCTAATAATATTAACCGATGCTTTATACCATTTTGCCAGTCTGTTTTTGAAATATCTTTGTAATTTAGTTAGCACAAATAATTTCATCCAGATTTAAATCGCAGTGATATTGTGGTAGTCCGATTATTTCATGTCCATTATCGTTTGCAAGTCGTTAGTTTTGAAATTCCATGATTTGTGTCAGTACTTCTAATGACATCATAAAGTTGAGGAATCTTCCATGAATGTTAATGTTTAGTAAAGTCATTCCTGCCTTTTAATTAAACTACTTGATGTTGGTATTTCGCTCTCAACGCTACATATAGTATAATATATTCATGATGAGTTTGGAAAGGTTTTTACTTGTTACTTTTACTAAATATTACAAGATGGCAAATACAAAATTATTGTGGCCTTTTAAGTTGTGATAAATCTTTTAAGTTCACCAGTTTCGATCGTTTTCAGCTTTGTGGGTTTTTTTATATGCCGAAATCACAGGTGACGATTTCAAAGCCTTTTGATTTCAAATAATGCGCAAATGGTTCGATATTTGGCTCGCTTTGAATGCTACACTAAACATAGCTGCTACGTGCATGCGTGTGGTGAGAATAATATGCATGGGAGAGTGTTGTGTATATTATTGCATAAGGCAGCTTAATTCACATTATAGATGAGGTCCGACCGGAGGTTGGAATAAAATGGGATCCTTCGACAACTGGCGAATATACGCCAGAAGACTGTACATCTTATTTTTGCTCATCACCCCTGCCCATCCAAGCACCAAAGATCGCTCTTGGATTAATTCACTATAGTAATAGTTCAGTAATCCTTGCGATAGACTTTGAAAGTTGGGAAAGGTTTCTTAAAACATCTGTTTTGTGTATGGTAAAACTAATAGCCGCATGGAAAGTGTTAAAAACTTCCCACCATTTGTGAATCAGGGAGAAAGTCACTTTGCTTTAGATCACCGATCATGGATGGTCTAGATCGGGTAGAAGACATCTGTGGCGATGTTATATGAATTTGGTATTTTTTATGTGCATTCACATCAAAATTAAAACAAAACTGAAATGTTCATAAAAAGTATGTGAGAAATGACAAATTAACAGTGGCGTAACTAGGGTCAACTATTTTAGGGAGTAATAATACACAAAAAATAATACAAAATGCTTATAGAGCGCCTTACAACAAGTTCTCAAAGCGCTATACAAAGAGAAAAATACAATATACATAAAATACAAATTATAAAATTATTAGAGACATACATACAGAAACCGCATATCAAAAATACAGAGGGCCTGCACAATAGTTTATAAAAACAATATACTAAATCAATTAGACACTATAAGATATGAGTCTTAAGACACTAAATTGGCCAAAAGATGACATTGAGCGAATATGGTGGTAAACTGTTCCAAATCTTTGGTGCCATGATCGCAAAAGAAGATTTTGAGAGGAAGAGCAAAGACTTCACCCAGAAAGTGTATTTTGTTAGGAGTTCTGTGATATATGCTGGCATGTGGGGGACAGCCTGTTATCGGTGGTGGGGGGGGGGGGGGGGGGGGGGCTAGGGGCTATTTTCTTGTTTAGGTACAATAGGGTTCTTTTTCGTGGCCTAAGAAATGTCTAGACAGTGAATTTATGATTTGTTTTTTTGCAGTAAGAATTTTACCAAAAGAAACCTTAGAACTGTGTTTTGGATTATAGCTGCCATTTCTTTTCTTTTTTAGGGGGGGGGGACTAAGCTCTTATCCAAAACACATAACAGGAACAAATTATCAAAGAAACAAAAATGTATTTCAATACAACTGCAACAGCGTAATTACATCTTAACACTTTCCACGAGGCATTCCAAAATTTCACAAAATGTTTCAAAAATGTCAAAATTATTGAACTTCATTACCATATTTGGAATCACCATGAGAAATGCATTGAAATAAGTACAAACATGCTTAAAATTGGGTCAGTAATCATTGAGATTGACTTTGAAAGTTGGGAAAGGTTTCTGGAAAATCTGTTTAGTTTATGGTAAAAATAATAGCCGTGTGGAAAGTGTTATAATAGTGATTCTTCTTGAGAAAAATGTTTGAGAATTCATGAGTTAAGGGGGCTGTGGACTCTCAGAGGTACAGCCTCCGTAAAACTGCCGTAACTTCTTCAATATTCATTTAATCTTTATAAACGTATACAGTTTTTTGCAGAAAAGGGTTCAATGAATCCAACCATGATAATGAAATTGACCATTTTGGATTTTTTTTATAAAAAACACCTTTTTTGACCCATTTTAGGTTTGGAAAAGATAACTCAAAATATATTTTGTCAAATGTTGTCATACTAGTTTTATTATATTCCTCATACAATTCCTTAGGAATAGTTTTTTTTGTTTTTGAAAATATTTATTATTTTTTGAATTATAGACTAAAAGGTGCTAAAAAACGTGATTTTTTAACCTCCAAAATCGTGAAAATCACCATTTTTGGTAAAAAATCACATTTGTTGGCACTTTTTGGTCGATAATTCAAAGAATAATAAAGATTTTCAAAAACAAAAAAAACGATTCCTAGGGAATTATATGAGGAATATAATAAAACTAGTATGACAACATTTAACAAAAAATATTTTGCGTTATCTTTTCCAAACCTAAATTGGGTCAAAAAACGTGTTTTTTAATAATTTTCTCTAAAATGGTCAATTTCATGATCATGGTTGGATTCATTGAACCCTTTTCTGCAAATAAATGTATACTTTTATAGAGATTAAATGAATAATGAAGAAGTTACGGCAGTTTTACGGAGGCTGTACCTGAAGGTGCACAGCCCCCTTAAAGGCATATTATGTGATCTTTTCCAAGTAGCGCCCTCTATCATTGATTTTTACTATGAAAGCAGATTTTCTTACAGATTTGCATTTTTGATCATAAATCATAAAGATCTTCTAAGTTACAGATCGATACGATTCCCTAATTACTTCAAAATCGTGGTTTGAAAATAGATTGTACCGCTCGGTTCAATCTATTTTTTAAATTTGACTCTAAATTCACTCTAAAACCATGATTTTGAGGTTATTAGGAATTGTATCGCTCTGTTACTTGGAATATATTTATGATTTATGATCAGAAAAGTAAATCTGCAAGAAAATCTACTTCCAATTTTTTTTCGAGGATTGAGGGCGTCCCCTGGAAAAGATCACATAATATACCTTTAACCTTTATGAAACAGGACCCCATGAAACAGGACCCATGGTATGTCCATAGATCACTTTGGGTAGGTCGGTCGGGAAAAGTTGTTTTTTTCTTCTCCCTTACCCTTTTTTTCAGGTACCAAAAGTAAAATTAGCATGTATTTGTTGTGGTAACCAAAACGGGAGAGGGGATGTGGAAAATTTTGATGAGTATTTTTATTTTCTAAACACTTTAAAAAAATCAAAACATTTTTTTCGACTAAAATGTATACAAAAATTGAAATTGTCAACAACAAAAATTGAAATTTTCAACAACAAAAACCCAAAACACGATTTTAGATCGGAAGGATTTCTAGGGTCAGGCGGACGAGGACAATCAAACAATTTTTTGTGTTTGGCCTAATTCTTATGCAGATCTTAACGAAGAGTTCTAGAATATTCCCTGTGGCTTGGCTGAAGAATATTTCAATTATATTACATTTCTTAACTTTGTTTACGTCTATGAAACACTGCAAATTATGAGCGTTTACTATTGGACAAACTAATAGTAAACTCAAAAGTAAACGCAATTCTAAACACAAAAGTAAACGTAAAAGTAAACGCAAAACTAAACGTTTCTTGCATTTTGCACCGAATTGACCTCAATGCATGCTTCAAGTGAGTGAATATCACAGATATTTCCACCATCTGTGATATAATGGTATTGATTAAAGGCTGGGTGGCAAACAGCTTTAGTTGTTGGGCTCACATAAGTGTTTAGTATTGTGTTTACTTTTGAGTTTTGTCTAAAAGTAAACGCTCATAATTTGCAGTGCACCCTGGACAAGCAGACTTCCTTTTAGGTCAGTTAGGGAATCATATACCAGCTTGCTTGACAGACCAGCTCACAATATCCCCTAATACTGTCAAACATTTAAAAATTGCGGGTACTTTATTTTGCAAATTAACAAAAGCCAACATTTTTCGCATGGATTTAATTTCTGAGAGCACACGTAATAATGCTCTGAGAGCACACATAATATAATAATGCTCTGAGAGCACACATAATATAATAATGCTCTGAGAGCACACATAATATAATAATGCTCTGAGAGCACACATAATATAATAATGCTCTCAGAGCACACATAATATAATAATGCTCTGAGAGCACACATAATATAATAATGCTCTCAGAGCACACATAATAATGCGCTGAGAGCAGACATAATAATGCTCTGAGAGCACACATAATAATATGCTATGAGACCACACATACTAATGCTCCGAGAGCACACATAACAATGCTCTGAGAGCACATATTAATAATGCTCTGAGAGCACACATAATAATGCTCTGAAGACACACATAATAATGCTCCGAGAGCACACATTAATAATGCTCTGAGAGCACACATTAATAATGCTCTGAGAGCACACATGATAATGCTCCGAGAGCACACATAATAATGCTCTAAAAGCATACATAATAATGCTCTGAGAGCACACATAATAATGCTCCGAGAGCACACATATTAATGCTCTGAGAGCACACATAATATTGCTCTGGAGCACACATTAATAATGCTCTGAGAGCACACATAATAATGCTCTGAGAGCACACATAATAATGCTCTGAGAGCACACATAATAATGCTCTGAAGACACACATAATAATGCTCCGAGAGCACACATTAATAATGCTCTGAGAGCACACATTAATAATGCTCTGAGAGCACACATGATAATGCTCCGAGAGCACACATAATGCTCTAAAAGCACACATAATAATGCTCTGAGAGCACACATAATAATGCTCTGAGAGCACAGATAATAATGCTCTGAGAGCACACCTTAATAATGCTCTGAGAGCACACATAATAATGCTCTGAGAGCACACATAATAATGCTCTGAGAGCACACATTAATAATGCTCTGAGAGCACACATAATAATGCTCTGAGACCACACATAATAATGCTCCGAGAGCACACATATTAATGCTCTGAGACCACACATAATAATGCTCCGAAAGCACACAGACAGACCAGCTCACAATATCCCCTATTACTGTAAAACATTTAAAATTTGCAGGTACTTTATTTTGCGAATTACCAAAAGCCAACATTTTTCGCGAAGATTTAATATTTAATATTGCTCTGAGAGTACACATAATAATGCTCTGAGAGCACACATAATAATGCTCTGAGAGCACACATAATGCTCTGAGAGTACACATAATAATGCTCTGAGAGCACACATACTTATATGCTCTGAGACCACACATAATAATGCTCCGAGACCACACATAATAATGCTCCGAGAGCACACATAATAATGCTCTGAGAGCACACATAATTAAATGCTCTGAGAACACACATAATAATGCTCCGAGACCACACATTAATAATGCTCTGAGACCACACATAATAATGCTCTGAGAGCACACACATTAATAATGCTCTGAGAGCACACATAATATTGCTCTGAGAGCACACATTAACAATGCTCTGAGAGCACACATAACAATGCTCTGAGAGCACACATTAATAATGCTTTGAGAGTACACATAATAATGCTCTGAGAGCACACATAATAATGCTCTGAGAGCACACATTAATAATGCTCTGAGAGCACACATAATAATGCTCTGAGAGCACACATAATTATATGCTCTGAGAACACACATAATAATGCTCCGAGACCACACATTAATAATGCTCTGAGACCACACATAATAATGCTCTGAGAGCACACACATTAATAATGCTCTGAGAGCACACATAACAATGCTCTGAGAGCACACATAACAATGCTCTGAGAGCACACATTAATAATGCTTTGAGAGTACACATAATAATGCTCTGAGAGCACACATAATAATGCTCTGAGAGCACACATTAATAATGCTCTGAGAGCACACATAATAATGCTCTGAGAGCACACATAATAATGCTCTGAGAGCACACATAATTATATGCTCTGAGAACACACATAATAATGCTCCGAGACCACACATTAATAATGCTCTGAGACCACACATAATAATGCTCTGAGAGCACACACATTAATAATGCTCTGAGAGTACACATAATAATGCTCTGAGAGTACACATAATAATGCTCTGAGAGTACACATAATAATGCTCTGAGAGCACACATAATAATGCTCTGAGAGCACACATTAATAATGATCTGAGAGTATGTCACATAATAATGCTCTGAGAGCACACATAATAATGCTCTGAGAGCACACATAATCAATTCAAAATTGACTTAACCTGCAAAGTCCCCCCTTTTGATGTGCTGCCTCACATTTGTCTCTTGAATTTGTATTGTAATGATAGCAAGGAATGGAAATTGTTGGCACCGCTGTATTAAAACTCAGCATATATTCTCCCTTCATTGCAACTGAAATTGTCAAAAGAGAGATCCGTGTCGTAGGCTAGTAATTCATTTCATGAATCTACACTACATGTTTTATATAAAGTGCTCAACAACAAAAAAGTCATACACTTTGTTTATGTCCTATATAGAGTGTCTTTCGATTATTTTGTGTCCAAACAGGCTAGATAGACATTTAGATGAATCTTTTCAGAACAATTTGGTTCCAAACATGTCCCAAAACAACGAAGATAAACCATTATTAACACCATTTCATGAAAATCTGTGACGTTTCCAAATTCACATTTTCAACGCACGTAAGCGGCGAGAAAATGCTGTGTGTGGCACTTGAATGGCCAGGAATAAAAGGGATATGGATCACACAGTCAAACTGCGTTGGTTCGTGCCTGGGCGAGCAGGGTACTTGTTTTTGAACAGGTAACATGTGGTCTTTTCTCCCCGCGTAGTTTTTTGCAAATGTAAATTTAGAAACGGCACAGATTTTCATTAAGTGGTGCTAATTATGGGTTATCTTTGTTGCTTGGTGGCGAGTTTTGTACCAGAATGTACCCAAGGGATCCATCCAAATGTCTATCCAGCCTGCTTCGTCAAAAAATAATCGGAAGCAACTCAATGGGACATAAACAAAGTGTATGACTTTCTTTTCTTGAGCACTTTAGTTTAATCAGTTTGGCGAGAAATATTTGGTTTTTAACTCTCCGCGTGCAAAGGTAATCCAACCGTACGCTCGAGATTATGGCCACATACACGCTGTATTGGTTGCACGTATTATGATGCACAGTGCGCTATAGTTGCCTTCAAGCGCACCCTGTGACCCGCATCCTTTTGGATTCATTCGTTGCTGTAAGGCGGCTTCGCTAATTTGGAACTAATCAAACTGCATGTATAGCACTAACTAACATTGGTCAACAAAATTATGTCAGAACTCCATGTGAACCGTCACATCAAAATGGACATGTTGGAGGCCTGAGTCAAATCTGAGTTATTGGTATGGCTTGAAATAGCACATTTTAAGCTTTTGAAATGACACCATGTTGAAGGTAATCAGACTTTGTAATCACAAGATATGATTTGAAGAAGCATATTTTTGTCTATTATTTTCTTTATAATTCACCAAATAAACAAAACTGTGTTTGCCGACAACATGTCCTTTTTGACGCGACTGGTCACATATTTGGATGCTTATACAATATACATCTTTTCCCACGACCTTCACTGACATTGATACTAGCTAGAGTCACTATCATTGCTGTTTTATTGTCAATTGAGCGATCTGTGTCTTAAATATTGCTGATATTTCATCTCCTGTATCTACACTGCCATATTTACTAGTATAAAAATTCAGCACATCTCACAGAACTTCATATTCGATGCTATGTTCTCCCATGATCTTACTGTCACTGATGCCAGAGTCACTATCATTGCTGACAGATTCATGCCAATACTTTGCATCTTGAATTCACATTACAATGATCAATAGCGTTTGCAGTGGTCATCACCAAACGTCACACATATCACAAAACTCCATGGATGCTATCTTCTCCCATGATTTTAACTTCCACTGATGCTAGAGTCACTAACATTGCTGACAGATTCATGCTAACACTTTGCATCTTAATTTCAAATTACAATGATCATTATAGCGTTATCAATGGTCATCACCAAATGTCACACATCTGTCACCGTCACAGAACTCCATGGATACTATCTTCCCCAATGACTTTCACTGCCACTGATGCTAGTCAGTCACTATCATTGCTGACAGACTCATGCTAGCACTTTGCATCTTGAATTCACATAACAATGATCATTATAGCGTTATCAATGGTCATCACTAAATATCACACATACAATGTATGTCACAGTCACAGAACTCCATGGATGCTATCTTCTCCCATGACTTTCACTGCCACTGATGCTAGTCAGTCACTATCATTGCTGACAGACTCATGCTAGCACTTTGCATCATGAATTCACATAACAATGATCATTATAGCGTTATCAATGGTCATCACTAAATATCACACATACAATGCATGTCACAGTCACAGAACTCCATGGATGCTATCTTCTCCCATGACTTTCACTGCCACTAATGCTAGAGTCACTATCATTGCTGCTATCATAGTCAATTATTGAGAGATCTGTGTCGTAGGCTGAGAGTTCGTCTCTTGATATGTGAGATTCCCCTGCTACAAAATCTGCAAATCTGTGGGAGAAATAAGATAAGGCAATGAAGAAGAAAAAACCTCAGGCGGGCAGGCGTTTTTGACCACATTTTGGCACTTTTTTGTCAACATTTTAAAAACCATAAATTTGTATGTAAAAACTAAAAAAAAGTCCCAGGGGAAATGTCTTAACCCTAACCCCCCTGAATGCCTAAAAAATGCCAATCCTATAAGTCCTCTCCGAGCACATGCCTACATGTATATAGTGAGCGCAGTATACTGCGCGATTGAGTAGCTGAGGGCCATGGCTTAGTGGGTGGGACATGGGGCTTGAGAACAGAGGTTCACCGGATCAAATCCTGGCAGGTACCCGGAGATTTAGTTGGTGTTTTTTCCTTGAAAATTGTGATCCCGGTCAAAAACCCTTAATAGGGGTTAGTTAGGATTAAGATGAATTTGGAGCAATTTCAGCATTTTTTACCAAAAACTGAATTTGCTACGAACGCAGCAAATGTTGAGCCAAAAAAGGTTATTTTTGGTCAAAAATTTAAAAATCAGCATTTTTGGTGAATTTTGATACCAAAAATGGATACTCCAACTCAGTTCCTTTCCAAAAATGTACACTTTTATATACATCATATTAATAGTTCAAAAGTAACAGCGCTTGATAATTTCATGTTGTGAGGGTTGATAGCCCCTGTTTTGCACTGTTTGTTTTGGGGGGGAGCCCTGTTGGTACTGTAGCGGTGCTAAGCATGCTGGACTGTACAAGAAATCTTCTTTGGTATAGAAATGCCATCCTCCAAATTGGGTGACATGGGTCAATATCAGGGGTGTACCTTCATTTTTTTCTCCAACCAGCCAGCCGGGCTTGTAGCATGTAAAAGTTACCAACCCGACTGTAAACTTAACAGCCAAACAAGTAATCTTCATTTACCAACAGCAAAATTCTTACCGGCCAGCCGGGCGTGTATATTTGAAAAGTTACCCGCCCAACGCAAAAGTTACCCGCCACGGGCGTGCAGGCGGGTACTAAAGTACAGCCCTGGCCTGGTCAATATTAGGGCTGTCATCAACATGGACTTTATCGACATTATATCGATATCACTATAAATTCAGACATGTCGATATCCAAATTGGTATGTCGATATATATATTTTTATTTTATAAGCTTTTATATGAAGGCTGTGTAATTTCTAAACGTCCACAAAGTTCACTAAACGCATCCCCTATTAAAATTTAAAAAGCCACAAAATTTGCCATTAAAACAAGCTGGTTCGTTTCATCCGAACATAGCAGGATTTAACAATAGAATCACTCGAAATCGCGATCGTCACTCACTCTCATAATAGTCGCCATCTTGTTTTTGAAATTGCTTCATTTTAATTTGGAATTATTCTATGATTTTTTTTTATTAATCTTCCTTGGATTCCTGATGAAATTATTCTCTGCTTCATTTTCTGCTTAGTCTAAATCTTCAGTTGTTTAACAATATCGATAATCGATATCATATATTGGACACAGAGGCCGTTTTTATGTACTGGTTCATTTTAGGAAATTTAAGATATTACTTTCTAGAAACGTTATCGTATTTAATACCGCATGTATTTTGAAAGGGAATCCACAAGTTTAACATTGATTTTTGTAATAAAATACGTCGAAAATGTTGAAAAACGGCAAATTAATGATTATGTTTATATTTGAGGACCCTAGTGCTAAAAGAGGGTTAAGTCACATTGAGAAAAATGGCAAAAACTGGGTTTCATTGTGTCCATGTGTGGACTTGACCCACTCGGGTTTTACATCCCATGGATTCTTACACAGCTTTAACGCATGGCTTAACTTTAACATTTGAACAGAGGGTGCAGAGATCCTCCTTGTAGCAGAAAACTGATACTAACTACAATTTCACAAGATTGTGACTTAACCCTCTTTTAGATCTAGGGTCCTCATTTTATATAAGTAATGGTTTTGAACTTGCGTACATTGACATAGTGCTATTGATGACACTGCAGTGAAAGCTTATTACAATGGACCTTTTGAGGTGACGATAAGCATGATACTTTTAATAGTATTTGGTTCATAAAATGTCCACATCATATCGATATCGAGATTTTAAAATAGCAACAAGTCGACATGAAAAAAAGATCTCAACGACAGCCCTAGTCAATATGTGAAATCAATTGTTCTTTTGATATATATACAGGGGTGAGGGTCAAAACAAGAATTTACTCAAAGTAAAATAAAAATATTATCTTACCAGAATATGAAGGCAACCAATGCCTGAAGCAATAACGGTATTTATTTATTATTCTTAAACAGCTAAGAAAGTTGAAGCAATCTCATTGGTTCTCAGAGAAATCGGCGACATCTAGATGATGAGACAATTGAACACGGGGAGGTGGGGCTTACGTTTTAAAAGTGCGTCCGACATTCACAATGCGTGGTTTGCTCCATGACGCGCACTTCTGCATTGCGTCTTTGGCGCTTTTCCTGCATTTACGCCGGCGCATAGCATTTTAATGCATTTCTCACGATTATTCCAATATGGTAATGACATTTAACTATTTTGACATTTTTTAAACATTTGATGACATTTTGGAATGTCGTCTGCAGACGCCTGCCGCGTGGAAAGTGTTAAGCACTATTAGGCTATTTATCAACACTCCGAGCAATATTTCTTACCTTTTAGGTGATTCCAATCTTGAAACCATCTTCCAGGGTTTGCACACGGGACTCCTACAGAACTCCCTCAGATCTTCCAATGCCTTACGGGTCTCCTTTCTGGCCTGCTCCTCATATTCTTCGGGGGTTAACAACCGTATCTCCGGCTTCCGTACCCAAAGCCCCCTATGAATTAAATAAAGAAATCCTTATTTTCAATTTCATGTTGGGTAAGCTTTAGAATACCCTACCATTTTATTCCTCACTGTGTTAGTGTATGGGTCGTTCTTTAAAAGTCCCCATTGAAGTCATGCAGTGGTAGGGTAAACTAAAGGTACTCCGGACCCATGTAACAGACCAGTGTTGAAAATGGCAACACTATAGTAATGGTTTTTTACCTGACGTGTATAAATTGTTTTTTCATCGCAATGCTTATGACTGCCTGACCTTTTACATTTAAGCGATCTTGATGCAAGACACAAGAGTTTCAAAAGACAATAATAAACACTTGTTCATCCCTCTTTTTAAAGATCTATGATTTATGCAAAGTGAAATTTAAAGAGAAATATGAAATATAAATACTGTAAAACAACTTAATTTTACTGCAACTTAATTTTACTAATTTGTATCATCTTCCTATACTAATGTTATAAATAATATAATTGGCTGAATGACCTCAAAAATAAGACTTACGAGAGTGACAATCGCAATCGCGAGTGATTTAGGATCGTTAAATCCTGCAATGTTCGGATGAAATGAGCAAGCTTGTTTTAACAACAAATTTAGTGGCTTTTAAATTTTAATTTTAATAGGGGTTGCGTTTAGCGAACTTTGTAGGTGTTTAGAACTTACACAGTCTTAAAATAAAAGCTTATAAAAATAAATTAAAATATTATATCGACATAACAATTTGGATATCGATATCTCAGGATCGATAGTGATATCGATATAAAGCCAACAAAAAAAAAGATTGTGTTGCCCTCAGCGATCTACCCTAAAATCGTAAAATCTAGGGTCGCATTTTTTTTTTTTTTTTTATTTGGGCACTTGAGGGCAACACAACATTTTTTGGCCTAATGTTGATATCGTCCATGTCGATGACAGCCCTATAGCTTCATGGTATTTATTTATTTATTTATTCGGACATACACTTTCAGAACAGTGGCATCCACCAACTTGTCGAATGTGTCCATACAATACAGTATAAAAAACAGAAGTAAAATAATATACAAACAATTTACAGAAGTATAAATATATTAAATGGCAATAAGAATCAAACAGAGCTAATAATGGTTGTGCGTGCAGCCCATGCACGTTTCAAATATGACTTACAAAACACATTACTGTAAAAGTCAATATTTTCGCTGGAAGATATATTCACGAAAATGGTCATAACAGGCATTTCGCGATTTTTTTTATTTTCGCGATTTTCAACATTTGTGAACAAAAGTCAATGGAAGTCAATAATTTTCGCGAGTTTATATTTTCGCGGATGAAGATTGATTCACGAAATTCGCGAAAATAAAAACCTCGCGAACATTTCTACTTTTACAGTAAATATTGGCAGTAAGGGAAAATCATCACTTACAGAGAGAATTTCATCAGGAAAACCAAGCATAAAACACTTTTTAATAGTCAAATTGCTAGAAATAAATATAATCCAGAAAGGTTCAAGATCATGAGCTAAGTAAGAGTTTAATCTCTAATTTTCATAACTCATGGACTCTAATGGTATTTAGAGCAGAACATAGAAATAAGAAGTGTTTAGGATCCTCGGTGTCTTTATTACAAAGAGGACAGATGATCATCTGTTTCTGTCTTCCATGAATGAACATGACTGTTAAGCGTCAGGGTATAGATCGTCCTTTGAATTTAATTGCAGCCCCATATAAATCTAATTTACATAACAAATACTTTTCTAAAGCAGGCTTCCTCTTGTACAATACATAATCCTTCTATGATGATTATGACATAGCGGAAACTAACCACTTATCATTAGAGTTATCTACACTGATATTACTGAAATTCTTAATCCAAGAGCGGCTGTCATACAAATTATCCTTAAATATATGATCCATACCACATTCAACCAATGAATTTTCAATATGTTTAAACCACTTCCATCTTAAACAATTACTGTTAGAATTACACTTAGGCCAACAACAAAAAACGTGTTTGTTTGTCCATAGAGGGTCCGAAAAAGGTAGGGTCGGTAGGTCGGAATTCTTTTTCTTTTTTTTCTTTTCTTTTTTAAATATGGATATTGTATTTGGGAATATATATTCGGCATGAATACTCTGGATACTGTGAACTAAAGTCGTCCAAACGCAAAACACATCACTTTGTTAGTATTGAACTCTTTTTCATGAATTTGTTAGAATTGATATCCTTCTAGCTGTATAAAGTTGCAATATTGTAGTACTGGTTGCAACACTGCAAACTCGGTCAAAGAGCATTTTTGTACCGAGTTTGCAATGCGCAGATACCGTGAACACGTTGTCGGTCGCCGCCATTTATTATGATTGAAAATTTGCAGAAAGTGAAACAACGTAGTATTGAAGTTCTATTAGAAATGTATACGTGAAAGTATTACTAAACCTATTTTTCCCGAACTAACTACCCCAAAAATTGTTATATACTATGTTGAAATTAATATTCATGCCGTTGAGCAACATTTTGGGAGCAAATATGAACCGTAACTAGAGTTTTCATATTTTCTCACACTACGTTTTTAGTATAAAAATGACATCAATTGCACGCTCGATTACATTTTCATTTAGTCCTTTTAATAGTCCCGCGAGTGCCAAGTCCATGCAATAAACATCATGTTACAAGGGACTGCGCGTTGGGGATGGTGTTTATAAAGACCAGATTTACGATAGCGTACGAGATCAGGAATAAAACGGTCCGTTTGGCCATTTAAATTGCTCAAAAAGTTGTTTTAAAAAAATAATAGAAAATAAAAAATAATACGGTCGGCACCAAGGTACACGGTCGGTCGGACGTGGACAAACAAACAAACAAAAATGTTTGGCCTTAGGCCAAAAAAAGAAGAAGTTTGTCTCAGATGACCCGCGTGCATTCCCGAAACCGCCCGCTTTAGCTCTTTTTTTTAGGGGGGGGGGGTTCAATTTATTTTTTTTTCCATTTTTTTTTCTTCTTTCAATTTTCTCAAAAAAATCTTGCAAAATTCAACTTTTTGACCAAACAAATGACGATCAGGTCTAAATTGAAAGAAAAAAAATCAAAAAAATCCGCAGACTGCATTATATTTTCAGTCTCTCATGTCATGTCATCTGAGACAAACCTCTTTTTTTTTTTTCCCTTATCATTGTATACAAAATGCATTTGGTTAAAAATAAGGTAAGGGCAAACAAACCGGCTGTAATTGCCGAAGTCTGTTGAGATACTTTATACGATGGTTATTATGAATTACCTCAATCGGTTGCCACCCAGGTCGCCCAGTAAACATTCCAAAGGGGTATTTCTTTTAGGATAACCTTGGCCATTTGATATTGTAAGGATTCAATACGTTTGGTATCGTTAGCGCCACCAGGAACCCAGATAGGGGAGGCATAATTCGTAGCCGGTAATACTAGGTTTTCCATAACAAATCTCCATGTAATAAACCCTTTTGAAATAATCTTGGCCATCGATTATAGATTTCACGTAACAAATTAAGCGGTTGCCCTTTTTAATAATGTCATAAGATCATGTCCATAGGCACAGATGGTGTTGGAGAGCCTCTCATAATTGATGGTAATGAGGTGGAATCGGTCTCGAAATTCAACTTCCTTGGATCCCTGATCTCCAAAGAGGGTGGTTGCAGCCAAGAGATTAGACACCGTTTAGCAATGGCCAGATCAGCAATGATCAACCTAAGCAAGATCTGGGCTGACAGAGGAATAACCAGAGCAACAAAAACCAGGCTAGTCCAAGCCCTTGTATTTCCAATTGCCATGTATGCATGTGAGACGTGGACCCTAACCAAAGCTGACAAAAACAGAATAGCTGCTTTCGAGATGTGGTGTTGGAGGCGTATGCTTCGTATCGTATGGACAATGAGAAGGACCAATGCCAGTATTATTGAAGAAATAGGGGTGTCTAAACGACTTCTTCATGCTATCAACACCCAAATACTGAGCTACTTCGGCCATATCTCACGTCGCAAGGGTAACAACCTAGAGAAGATGATCATGCAAGGCATGATTGAAGGGAAGCGTAAGAGAGGCAGACCTCGTTCCCGGTGGATTGACCAAATAAAATTGATTACTGGACACCCTCTCCGTGATTGTTACTCCTTTGCTGAAAATCGTTATTTGTGGCGTAGTATCTGTAAGGTCACGAGCTGTCAGTCATGACAGGACCGAACCAACCAACCAACCAACCATTATGGTTAATGATCGGAAAGATTACTAGAAAATGTTACACCAAGATATTTGTAACTATTTTCTTCAGAGATTATCCCCTAATTGCCACAATTTAAGAGCGTTCATACGCTTACCTACTATTAATACATTAGACTTGTCATGATTAAAGCTTAGTTTCCATCTGTGTGCAAAGGTAGCGGCTAGATCAAGCATTTTCTGAAGCTCATATTCATCGTTAGCTAATAGTGCAATATCATCGGCCCAAAAGAGACTACTCATTTGGACATTACAGAATTTTATACCCAATTTATGTGACTCAAGTAATTTTTTAGAATTCGTTAAATATAGATGCAGAAGAGAATCGGAGAAAAAACACAACCTTGCTTGACACCTTCCTCAATGTTAAAGAATTCTGTTTCAATACAACCAAATTAAACTTTTGCCTGTACTCATGTAATCAAAAATCTTAGATACATTACATTTGAGACCTCGTTCATAAAAATCAAGTTGATCCTTTTAAAGTTATGATGACTTAAGTAACCAGACCAACCAAAAACAAAGTTGTAGTAAAATTGTTTATCATGGGATATCATTGCCAATTGTGCAATGCGCTCAGCAATGACAATCTGTGTGAAATGAATCACAGCTCACCAATCATCTATACAGGCCTGACTGGTTTCGATAGCGCAGTGTTATCAATACAAATCAATGACATCCCATCCACAAAACCTTTTAGGTTAGGTGTGGTTACAAAAAGCATCATAACTTAAAAGGTATCCACTCAATTTTTATGAATAAAGTGTCATTGTGGTGAGGAAATTCGCTCATTTAGTGCATATATCTAAGATTTTTGATACTAAATACTGATTTTACTTAGCTAACATAAAAGCACCTAGTCAGGAACTTTTTGTAATAGATTTATGTGAGCCTACATACCCTAATGAGGTTATCCATCTGAGGAAACATCAGAAATAAATCCTAGAATGTCAAAAAGTGCTAAAATTCACCAAATTTGTCACAACAATTTTGGGGAAAAAACCACACCAAAAAATGCCCAACCGACGGATCCCTACCTTAGAGGGCCATTTGGCTGTACAACAGGTTGAGTTTCTCTGTCACCTATATGGTATAAGCATGAGCTAATAAGGCTATATTAAAAAATCTTTTGTCTCAAAGCTCTGCAGTTTTTCAAAACCTAATGCAGAATGTGTTTTTTGTTAAGTTTTTTTTTTTTAAATATAAAATATTGAAATCCTTGTAAAAGTGACCTTTTGTATTCAAAATAATGTGATCAATAAAAATCTGAAAAATCGGTGAAATTTTGGGATTTTTTAAATTAAATTAAAAAAATTAAATTCTTTTTTACGATTATTTTCCAACTAATGCGCATCAATAAACTAACGCGCACGGGACCTTTGAGACAAATGATTTTTTTAATTAACCTAATATATGTAGGCATACATACCTTAACGAGATTATCCAACTGAGGAAACCATCGGGAATAAATCCTAGAATGTCAGAAATTGTTTAAATTCACCAAATTTGTCAACAAAAATTTTGAGGCAAAACACCCAATTGATGGACAATTACCTGAGATGTCCATTTGCCGGTGCAACAGGGTGGGATTTTCCTGTCGCCCATTGTGAGTCACAACTTACCCTAATGAGGTTATCCAGATGAGGACACCATCGGGAATAAATCCCACACTCAGCAGGAGCATTATAATGATGACTGCCGCCGCATCATGATGGGTACTGCAATACACAAATAACAACGCCACCAGTTGCAGAAACCACTGGAGCAACTTCACTGTGCGCGGGTTCGTGACCGGTCCGAAATAGTAGCACACTGCGAAACTGACGAGGGCGGCGCACACAACGTATCCTATGAGGTAGGTCTTGTATTGCAGCTCTAGGAAATTGGAGACCACCCAGTTGAGGATGTAGAGGGAGAAAGCCCATCCGCCGACAAGTACTGATATTGCCCCTGTTCTCTGTTGGAAAAATAATGAAATAAAGTTGAGTATGCAGACGGAGAGAACAATAAATCTCAGATAAACAGTTGGTGAAGCGAGTGCTTCCCCTACTAATTAACCTAAGCAAGCTTCACAACATCCAAAAGAATTCAAGCACCCAAAATCATTGGAGTTCACAAACAGGGCTCAATTTGTTTTGAGGGCACTCAATTTCAAGAAATTAGATTAGAAATCAAACTGGCAACTCTCAACAAAGAGCTCTGATGGGTCAATCAATTGTCCCATCAGTTTGGGCCTTTAACTTATTCATATATGACTTTCATTGGCATTTTTAACCCCTGCCCATTTGTGTTTATTGTATTATGCATGTTTTCCAAGTTGCAGTGAACCAACTGATTGGCCTCTTTGTAGAGCGTTTACCAGTTTGATTTCTAATCACTCAGAACTTTATATTAACTTGTTAATGTCTGTTGGGCTATTATTCACATATTTTGCCTTTTATATCCAATAAAATCAATAATCCAGATACATAAAGTTTTATTTAAAAAGAGGTTATCAAAACTTGTGTAATTTTGCTACCCTTTAGCTTCCTTATTTGTGACCTGTCACATTAAAATGGACATGTTGGAGGCCAGAGTTTGATATGACTTGAAAGAGCACATTTTAGGCTTTGAAATGATACCATGTTGAAGGTAATCAGACTTTGTATTCACAAGATATGATTTGAAGAAGATATTTGTTTCTATTATTTTCTTTAAATATTTTACCAAATATATTGGCCTCTAGCTCAAAACTGTGTTTGCTGACAACATGATGTCCTTTTTGAAGTGACTGGTCACATTTGGTATTTGACATTTAGGCCAACATTTGTTTGTTTGTTTGTCCACGTCTGACCAACCTTGTACTACAGTCCTGACCGTGTAACTTTTTTTTTAAAACTTTTTTTCTTCAAAGTCACGCATATGACCTTAACTGACCCCTACATGACCCCTCATGTGACCCCATACCGTGTATTATTATGTGGGTTTATTTTGGGTCAAGTATGGGTCATCCAAAAGATCTGACACGGTTCAGAATTTGGCGTGCTGTTAAAACTGGGCCAGAACAACCAGTAGCAAAAAAAAAGAAGAAGAAAAAAAAGAAATCCGACATACTGACCCTACCTTTAGAGGACCCTCTGTGGACAAACAAACAATTTATTTTTGTTGGCTTTACCTTTGGTATAAGCCTGCTGAGCACATACACCAGAATTAGGAGTGAAGCCAGCACTCCAATGGTCACACCAGCTGAGTAATGAAATACAACATTCCTGGGGGAAAAAATCAAAAAAACAAACAACCGATACTAGTTAAAAAACCGTATAACAACATACAAATATATTATGCAAATTTAACTCCCCCCCATTCCTTGCCCTATAGATGATGTGACCTGTGACGTGATGCCCGGCAGTAAGAGTGGGCACCTTCAGGGAAATGTGCTTTGTAAATTAAATTCACATTTGATTGATCATTTCATACGTTGTAGAATAGTGCAGTAGTCACGGTCTGCATTCCTAGTACAATGAGAGACCAGTATTTTGCTTTTGAATAGTACATATGCAGTAGTCATGGACTAGTACCTCTAGCATGTCTTCAGACCAGGCGCTGTCACATCATCTACAGTTCAGTCAGTTCCAAATTGGCGAAACCTGTTGCCAGCAGCGAATGAATTCAGAAGAAAGTCGCGTGCAAATGCTCGCATGGCGCAATATCGCAGTGGCATTGTATGCGTGATGCTTGCCTATGCCAAAATCACGCTCATACGCTTGGATTACTTTTGTGCGCGGAGAGATAAAAACCGAATATTTCACGCCAATTTAGAACTGATTGAACTATATAAGGCTTGACAATTTAGAATGCATGCAATTGACATGGATGAAGGCAATTCAGTCTTCACGTACATGAGTTTAAATATAACTGCATAAGAAGCGATTACAGACAGGAGGGATGATGTCAGTGTTTCACAATAAGCCACAATTCTTCTTGAGGCTTCAGAGAGTAAGTTTAAACTCTAGGCTGTGGAGACTATGATATGCAGCATTTTTTCAAGCACTGGTTCATTATTGTCCCCCGCATCTACAACCTAAACTATAGCTTGTTCATCTTCCTCTGTACAGTAACATTAGAGCATACTCTAGTGATTTGCCCAGCATTAACCTGCAGTGCCTGGATTGGATTGCATTGGTACTACTTACGACAGCGTATTGTAATCTTGCATGCAATGATGAGGTGCAATTATTGGAATACACCGTCGTCACTACACAGATTTAGATGCATGAATAATGCCACCAAAGCAGGGTGCATAAACATGCAAATTAAACAAATAAGATGGTAGAATTAGTAGAAAATGTTAGTGACTGAGAGGCAAGTAGGAGCTATTCTACATACAGCTTGTTATTAGTCTACCACTCACCATGTAACCAAATGAACTATTGCCAGCAATACTGGTGAAGACTTCACAAAGCTATCCACGGTTTTGCATGCCTCATGAAATTGCTCAATTCTGCTAATTGAAGTACGCCAACTGAAAATATGATGGTTCAGCTGCTAACATGTGGTGGTATGCAGATAATATTCAAACAGAGATTTCTTGTTTGTGTTCCTTTAATTGAACCAGGCACCTAACTTTGTTGATCAAAAGTGAGATATCATGGTCTATAATATGCCAGCTGGTTTCTTGGCAACATTTTTCTTCTTTTCCATCATGATCAATACTTCTTTTTCAGAATTTGGATCATAGTCAGGGCTGGAACTTTTTTTTCTCAACCAGCCAGTCGGGCAGGTACCTCACAAAAAATACCTGTCCGACAGAAATTCTACCAGCCAGTGTAACACACTTACACTGTGAGTTCAAAAAATGTTACCCATCAGTCGGGTACTTTTTTATCTTCACCCGTCTGACGCAAAAGTTATGGGCAGGCGTGCGGATGCTATTTCCAGGCCTGATCATGATTACAAGAAAATGGTGTTAGTTCCATGTATTGTAAGACAGCCAGGAGTTAGTCTAGGGCAAAGACTTCATTGAGGGATTACATGGAATAAAGCTCACATAATACCTGCATGAAGTTGTCAAGCTATAGACTAGTTTCGTGAAAGCTTACACTGCCTACTTTTGGACAAACTAAAAGTAAACTCAAAAGTAAACGCAATACTAAACGCTTATGTGAGCCCAACCACTAGGCTGTTTTCCACCCAGCCTTTAATTAATACCATTATATCACAGATGGTGGAGTCATCTGTGATATTCACTCACTTGGAGCATGCTTTGAGGTCAATTCGTTGCAAAACGCAAGAAACGTTTAGTTTTGCGTTTACTTTTGTGTTTAGAATTGCATTTACTTTTGAGTTTACTTTTAGTTTGTCCAATAATTAACGCTTATAATTTGCAGTGTTACACGAAGGATGAACCGAGAAAATGTATGAGATTGAATCAAATGTACTTACCCACAAAGCCTTGGTGCAACAAGAAACAGAACAACCCCAAAGGTCATGGCACAAATGTATTGAAGGTCATACACTAAAGCAAGGGAGATATCATAAATCATCTATCAATATCATCAATACTGTACGGTAAAAGTGGAAATGTTCACATAACTTCTTTTTTTTTGGCGCTTTTAACGCTTGAAGTAGCTACTGCAAAATTTCTAAGACATAAATATGTTTCTTTTACGTGGCTACATGTATGAGAGGAAGCTATACAAATCACCAATTTAAAAACATGCAGAACAATTTAAAATTGACCAAGTGCAAAAAGTTAATCGTGCAAACAAAACAAAAAATCCAGTTTTACGGTAAAACATTTTCATGAATTGAAGGTGAAAGACAAGTTTGAAAGGCCCCTGCTCACATTCATTCAGCACATTCAAAACAAAAATGGTCAAAAGATATGAAAAACATACTGTTTTAGTGTAAAAAAAGAACAATTACAAATTTATAGTGTATCTTGAAAAGCATGCAAATAAATTATAAAATCAGACAAGAGGATGAAGTTGACAAACAGCAAATCTCCATGACTCCCTTTAGGCCAAAAATAAGTTGTCCTCAACCTCTCTTTTACAGGCGGGGTTGGTTGGTCAGATTTTCTATTTTTGTCTCTGTTGCAAAGTCCATACATCATTATTTTGTTTGCATTGGCAATTGGCACGAAGAGTTGGCATGTATGTAAACTGTAAACACTCTGGGCCATATTCTCGTATTTAACGCAGGTTTAGGCCTAAAAAAAAAAAAGAAGTTTGATTGGCGTAACCCGACCGACCCTAAAAACATCGCCGACCCTGAATATTTTTTATTATTTTGAGGGGGGAAAAAAAAAAAAATAATAATAATAATAATAATAATTTTTTTTGTTTTTTTTGTTATTGTTTAAAACTTCAGAAACTTGTACTCATAGATCTGTTGGTTTCTATAAATAAAATGAAAAATGTTTAAAGAAAAAGGAATTTTTGCCGTCTCTTCATTTGTGTGTACTGCTGTCTTTTAAGTGTTCAAAAGTAGGTGATTTAAAAAAATAAAAAATAAAATAAAAAATCCCGACCGACCTACCCTATTTGTTTTGGTCATGTTACGCCAATCAAACCTCTTTTTTTTAGGCCTTAGCTTAAAACCGTAACTAACGAAACTTGTGTCAAAATTAAACACAAGTTTATCGCTCTTGTCAAAATTAAACACAAGTTTATCGTTTATCTTTTAAACAACATGTTCAACAAATCCCGCTTTTAAACTCTGTAAATCTCGTCCCCAGGAGAGATAGTAAGGTCACTGTATACATATTCAATTTATTGTGGCCCAAATGGGTTACAATAGATATCGACTGAATTCATCAAATGCATATATGTACTTTTTAGACTTCCCGTAAGCTTGCACTCGGGCACGGTTGAGTGATCATTTACAGCATATGGTTGATGTATGCGTTTATTTAAATGCGTGGCGTTTACAGTTAGACACTTTTCAGTGACTTACTCTTGGTGATAAAGTTAAACAAATTTTCAAGAATTGCTTTTAATTAAATGATGTGTTTAAAGTTGTACACAGTTTATTCCGTACGGAACATCTGGCAAGATATAGCCAACTATTTTATAAATCAAAATTTTTTGGGTTGGCAGCAAAGTTATGGCTGGTCGAATTAGGACAAGCAAAGGGGTTTTTTGGGGCCTTATCCATATTACATTTCCTCAAGTGGGGAATAAACACCAACTACTCCTGAGCTATTCAAAATTGTGAACATTGCTGTACATGTATTCATATCATATATTCACCATGTGTCGTCGATGTTATTTTAAACTCTCCGCTACTCTTCACACCCAGACACGATGTGTTGAAAGGCGACAGTTTCCTATAGCCCGCCATCGGCGACAACCGACTATAGATGGCGCTCCACGAGTTTGAGCGTGCTTTGTTGATAATCACATCCTCTTCGGTCTTTCCTTCGATAACCAACAGGTATTCTCCTTCTTCAAATGGCTTCACAGATACCTGATGTATAATTATATAAGGAGAAGAAAAATTGTCTCGAAGGATTAAAACCGCACAACACAAAAACCCTTAAATAGTCTTTTGTACTGTCATGAAAACAACTTCTCAAAATTCATAAATAAAACGTCACTCTCGTTCTCATGCGTTAAGTATTAATTTGAAAATAAAAGTAGATGTCGATAACACTTCACAAAGAGTGTTATCCAACATCAATCGCATTCAGTGAATGTGCGTATAAATTTAATATATTTAAAATATTAGAAATACTTTCACCTTGGCTTCTTTTCTCAAACTTTTGTTATCCCATCTGCTACTATGAGATGTTGTCGCTGTAATAGACTAGCAGTTGCAGAACCCACATTCATTACCAGGCTTTTCAAACATACAAAAATGTACCCGTTGTGTGAGCGAAAATGACAAAATGGCAATTGTGAAATGCTTTTTATATTAACATTTTTGGAGAAAAAAATTGTTGCATTAGATATTTGTTAATTAGGGACGCACCATTTGATATCCAGGGGCATGGAAGTTTGGGTCTGGTGACATTTTTTTGGCCGCCGAAGCCCTATGGAAAATGTTGAACACATAACATATTTTAAGTGTACAATATGTGTTAAAAGAACAAAAGATTGTGTGTATTGCATGTGTATTACATGTGTATTTCATGTGTATTTCAGTGGACTAAATTGGCCCAATTTACCACCAAAAACACATAAATACACATGATACCCCATAAATGCACAGGTTTACACATATTGCTAATCCCCTGCCCTATTCCTCAAATGTGTTTTATGTGTCAGTACCTGGACAGTTATATTCCTTTCAGAAGAACTAGTACAAAGGGTATTAGTTACATACTTTAAATAACAAGAGTGTGTGTAAGTGACAACATCACAAATCTTTACATTTTCTATTTGATCACAAGTGCTATTTGTGTTTGCAGGGCAATGGCCACATAATTGAAGGTTCACTGTGTCAAAAAAATGTTTACCGCCCTCTCATGTTGCCCAATTTCCTCTATAGTTGAAACAGACAGCCCCTTTATTGTAACGGTTTTCAAAGTGGAGATGTCTCTTATTACCTGCCATGATATTTACATCACTATACTGGATGAAAACCATGCAGTATTTATGATACGTGTATGATAATAATTATTGGTCTCTGGACTATGACCATAGACCATATTTTTTTCTATTTTTTTTTTGATGTTGAAAACAAGCAGTAAATTAAGAATTATTTATACATAGTAACTGACAGTTTCATGCACACTAACCACACAGGGCGGTGGCAATCTTCAGACTGGAGTACATCTAATTATAAAATAGTCAACAATAATAACAATATAATAATACAGCATATCCAAGTTATTGACACAATATCAATAATCTATAATAGGTGTGAAAGTCATTCTCCAGATAGGATAATCCATTGAGTTGTATAGGTGAAAATCAATCACCAGATTAGGTAGGTAATCACTAAACAGTCATAAAAGTTGGATCATAATAATAAAAAATGCTATCGCCAAGATCATGAGATTTTATAAGCATGACCGTGAATATTTACAACAGTTCAGTTTCCTATTACGTAATCGGGCAACGAAATTATTGTGCAGCGTTTTTGTGTGTATTTTTAATTAGGCTACAAATATTTTAGCAAAACGAAAAATACTGAAAGTCACGACTTGCGAATCCCCTGGGAGATCAACTAAATAAGGTCAAAGGACACATAGGGGTCATGTTTCCCCGGTGTTCATGTGTCTTTTCTCCAAGTTTGATTTCAATTGGGCAACTTAAACGATTTGACCTCTGACTGACCTTTGACCTCGGATGACCTCTAATTATTTTTGACGATTTAACCCCTTGTTGACCTTTGAAATTGGATGACCTCTAATTAATTTTAGACATGTTCCCCCAGTGTTCATGTTTCTTTTCTCCAAGTTTGACGTCAATCGGGCAACTTTTACGATTTGACCTCTGGCTGACCTTTGACCTCAGATGACTTCTAATTATTTTTGACATGTTTCCCCGGTGTTCATTGGACGATTTAACCCCTTGTTGACCTTTGACCTTGGATGACCTCTCGTGACTGTTGACCTCGGATGACCTCTAATTAGTTTTAAACATGTTCACCCGGTGTTCATGTTTCTTTTCTCCAAGTTTGAAGTCAATCGGGCCACTTTTACGATTTGACCCCTGGATGACCTTTGACCTCAGATGACCTATGCAAATTAGACCCCCAAAATGTTCACCTGCTGTTCATGTTTCTTTTCTCCAAGCTTGACGTCAATCAGGCAACTTTAACGATTTGACCTCTGGCTGACCTTTGACCTCAGATGACTTCTAATTATTTTTTGACATGTTCCCCCGGTGTTCATTGGACGATTTAACCCCTTGTTGACCTTTGAACTTGGATGACCTCTCATGACCGTTGACCTCGGATGACCTCTTATTAGTTTCAAACATGTTCACCCGGTGTTCATGTTTCTTTTCTCCAAGTTTGAAGTCAATCGGGCCACTTTTACGATTTGACCCCTGGATGACCTTTGACGACCTATGCAAATTAGACCCAAAAATGTTCACCTGCTGTTCACGTTTCTTTTCTCCAAATTTGACGTCAATCGGGCAATTTTAACGATTTGACCTCTGGCTGACCTTTGACCTCAGATGACTTCTAATTATTTTTTGACATGTTCCCCCGGTGTTCATTGGACGATTGAACCCCTTGTTGACCTTTGAACTTGGATGACCTCTCATGACCGTTGATCTCGGATGACCTCTTATTAGTTTTAAACATGTTCACCAGGTGTTCATGTTTCTATTCACCCGGTGTTCATGTGTCTTTTCTCCAAGTTTGAAGTCAATCGGGCCACTTTTACGATTTGACCCCTGGATGACCTTTGACCTCAGATGACCTCTAACTTATTTTAGACGTGTTCACCCGGTGTTCATGTTTCTTTTCTCCAAGTTTGAAGTCAATCGGGCCACTTTTACGATTTGACCCCTGGATGACCTTTGACCTCAGATGACCTCTAACTTATTTTAGACGTGTTCACCCGGTGTTCATGTTTCTTTTCTCCAAGTTTGAAGTCAATCGGGCCACTTTTACGATTTGACCCCTGGATGACCTTTGACCTCAGATGACCTATGCAAATTAGACCCAAAAATGTTCACCTGCTGTTCATGTTTCTTTTCTCCAAGTTTGACGTCAATCGAGCAACTTTTACGATTTGACCTCTGGCTGACCTTTGACCTCAGATGACTTCTATTTTTTGTTGTTGACATTTTCCCCGGTGTTCATTGGACGATTTAATACCTTGTTGACCCTTGACCTTGGATGACCTCCCATGACAGTTGACCTCGGATGACCTCTTATTAGTTTTAAACATGTTCACCCGGTGTTTATGTTTCTTTTCTCCAAGTTTGAAGTCAATCGGGCCATTTTTACGATTTGACCCCTGGATGACCTTTGACCTCAGATGACCTCTAACTTATTTTAGACATGTTCAGCCGGTGTTCATGTTTCTTTTCTCCAAGTTTGAAGTCAATCGGGCCATTTTTACGATTTGACCCCTGGATGACCTTTGACCTCATATGACCTCTAACTTATTTTAGACATGTTCACCCGGTGTTCATGTTTCTTTTCTCCAAGTTTGAAGTCAATCGGGCCACTTTTACGATTTGACCCCTGGATGACCTTTGACCTCAGATGACCTCTAACTTATTTTAGACATGTTCACCAGGTGTTCATGTTTCTTTTCTCCAAGTTTGAAGTCAATCGGGCCACTTTTAGGATTTGACCCCTGGATGACCTTTGACCTCAGATGACCTCTAACTTATTTTAGACATGTTCACCCGGTGTTCATGTTTCTTTTCTCCAAGTTTGAAGTCAATCGGGCTACTTTTACGATTTGACCCCTGGATGACCTTTTACCTTAGCTGACCTATGCAAATTAAACCCAAAAAATGTTCACCTGCTGTTCATGTTTCTTTTCTCCAAGTTTGACGTCAATCGGGCAACTTTTACGATTTGACCTCTGGATGACATTTGACTTCAGACGACCTATGCAAAATAGACCCCCAAAAAGCAGCTACAGTTTGTGACCATGGCCTACCTATCGCTGAAGGTTTAAAGTCAATCCGTCCAGGAAAGGCTTAAACATAAATACTGAAACAGTTGGTTATGTTATTTTAATAGCTTTTCAAATAAGGAGTTATGAGCATTTAAACATTTCCTTTAACATAGGCTTTCAATTGAAAAAAGAAACTTTAAATCCAAATAATATCCCTTACCCTTGAGTTTGTAACCACAAGATTGATACGCCCTGAAAGTATAGGTGATTAAAAACCTTTTTTTTTGAAAGACGCCCCTCAACCTCCCCCTCCCCCTCCCTTGTTTTTATGAATGACGAAACATTGTGACATTTACCAAATATGGTTCATTTAATTTGTTAATGACATCGGGTTATCCAATCACTGTCAAGAATTATTTTAGTGCCGTTGCCATATAAGGAATGATTGACCTCAAACCTGAAACGATTTTACTATCGTCTCAGCCCAACTGCTCAACCGGTTACTTGTTTGTGTGATTTACACCTGCTCTATTAACCAATGACATGCTATGTACTGTACATCACAATGGCGACTGGGCCTGGTATACACTATTTATCAATAGATTAAAAGAATATTTATCCACAATAAAAAACTGAGAACCTTCATTGAATAAAAAAGATGAAAGAGTAAAAATGGAAAATAAAATGAGTAAAAACTTGTGTTGTTTGATTTGTTCAGTTGGATTTAATATTCAACACTAGAGCAGGCGAATGGTTTAATATTAAATATTAGTTTTGACGACCGCGTGGTAAGGCAAGAGTTTCCAATATAATAAAAGCATGCGAATGGTTTAATATTAAATATTAGTTCAATTGGCGACCGCGTGGTAAGTGTATGTCCGAATAAATAAATAGGCCTATATACAAAGTCGGGTACTTCAGGTTTCCGCCCGGGGTTTCCACACGTATTTGATCCGTGATCATGCACCATCGAAATCGAAGTCAAACCGACACAAATTGAGTTTCAGTCCGTCTTCAAAAGTAAATCCAAAATTATGTTAAAACCTCAAGTTTAGGTTTAGATATAGGCCCTACCCAATCCCCTCCTAACATGAGATCACGTTGTCTGAATAATTCCTTCATTTGAACATTTACTTCGCATCTCTCGGACCGAGTCAGGTCGAACTGTGCGCTCAACTCGTTTGTGCTGACTACAGCGCACATCACAATGGCGTCATAATGGTATTATGACCTTTCGTCTGGAGTAACCCGGCCGTATATGTCAACAAAGTCGCATTTGATAATATTCAAGTATATAGATCGTTTTTAGTATAGTTTTTATCTATGGGCATGATGGGGAGGGCATAACAATGAATAGTATGTGGATATGCCCGTCATGAGATATCTTTCACTTTCTAGTATTATAGCAAAATTGATCAAACTCTCCAATCAGGCGATAGTTCACGTTTTATACTGTTAGTGTTATATCATATATGAGTTCATTGTCATTTATTTCGAAATATGGGGAGGGCGTGATATGGTATGTTTTTGATACCAATGAACAATCTGTAGATAGATACCCCAGCCATGATATATCTTTCATTTTCTACTAATAAATAGGCCTATTATAAATAGTAAAATCAGAAGATAGGTAATCTTATGTTTCAGTAGATAGCAACATTGACCTTTAACGTACAGAATATCCCAAGTAAGTTTGATCTTTCTATTACATAGGCCTATAGCAAATTTTGATCAATCAGGAGATAGTTCACGTTTAGTGTTATATATAACACATAGTTCATTATCATTAATGGGGAGGGCGTGATATGGTATGTTTTTAATAACAATAAACAATAGATAGACACCCCGCCACGAGTATCTTTCACTTTCTACTAATAAATAGGCCTATCATAAATAGTAACATTTATCAATCTCTCTCAATCAGAAGATAGCGGACATCGAAACATAATATTAGCTATCTTCAGTAGATAGCAACATTGACCTTTAATGTGCAGATTGAAACAGTAAGTCTGAAGTCATGCAGTTGAAATCAAAGTTACTATATAGTCAGCAAGTTCATGTTTAGTGCATTGTCATTTATTTCGAAGTATGGGACTAGGGGCATTATATATGGTTATAGTTTCTGATAACAATATACAATATGTATATGAGCCCCACCATGATTCACATCGGATATCTTTCACTAAGTTTCGTATCATAAAGGCCTATTATAATTATATATAGCAAAATTGATCAATCTATACCAGAAGATGTTGAAACATATATACTATTACATATACTCAATATAGACTATAGATAGCATGGTATATTTTCAATGCGTAATTTACCATCCCCGATTTTACATATCATTATGTATAGTTTACCCGTATGCCCAAGGAATTGTACGTGTCATTATGTATAGTTTACCCGTATGCCCAAGGAATTGTACGTGTCATTATGTATAGTTTACCCGTATGCCCAAGGAATTTTACGTGTCATTATGTATAGTTTACCCGTATGCCCAAGGAATTTTACGTGTCATTATGTATAGTTTACCCGTATGCCCAAGGACTTGTACGTGTAATTATGTATAGATTACACGCATGCCAGGGCATTTTACGCGTAATTATGTATAGTTTTCACGTATGCCCGAGAATTTTACGTGTCATTGTGTATAGTTTTATGAGGTTCCTGGGAATTTTACGTGTCTCTAAGTGTAATTTACGTATGGTGCCCGAGTATTTTACATGGCTTGACGGTGTGGGTTTGATCCTGCGGGGTATACAAATATATACAATGCCCGTAAAGTTTGCGGCGTTTTACATTTATTCACGTATGCGACCGCGTGGTATAGTAAGGCAAGACTGAGTTTATAATACATTAAGCATGACGCGTATGGTATGTAGTTTTTCCGACCGCGTGGTGAGGCAAGAGTATATATACACTAAAGCATGCGAATGGTAATATTAAATATTAGTGTTAGCAGAGAAATTTTATTATATGGTTCTAGCGACCGCGTGCTAAACGGAAAGCCTTTATAATGTTGGTAAAAGAATGGCAAATTAACAGAACATAAATCTGGGATAAATCATTGCTAAATCAATTAAAATACCTCAAACCTTATTATTATGATGGTCCATTCTTGGGCTTTAAAACTTGTTTATGATGTTTTTAATTGTAAAAGTTGGTTGTCCGCCGGACGACAAACTTGGTAAAATGGGTTGTCCGAAGTCCTTTCGAACGCTGCATTTTGATTTGATCTATGTATAGGCCTACTGTATGTATAATCCCGTGAGTATCATAGAATCTGTGGCAAAATATTTTAGGCATTCTCTTATAATTTGTACACGAAAAACCTGAGACTAGTATGTTGGTATACTAGTCTCAGCGAAAAACATTGGGTCGGCCTTCAGAAAATGAATTTTATTTTATCCAAATTGGGATATTGGGGGGGGGGGGGGGGTACCGGAAACAAACATTTATTTTTGTTTGGGCCTAATTAATAGATAATAACTCCTTGGTCAACTACGCCGTAAATACAGTGTGCTTGATTAATGAAATGCAATGTTTTAATAATATCAAAATATGCGTAGACCCCGGGTGTAGACCATGAACTAGTAACAGTGGAATATTGTTGTTACACACTGTCATCGATTCATTATGAGTACAAAAGGAATGTGGTAGGCATGCCTTGAAGTGGTAGGTAAAAATCGATTATATTGGTAGGTAAAAATCGATTATATTGGATAACAAGTATTGGGATCTTCAACTTGGAAATTAACCATGATGAGATATAATAGGGCGTATCGTCGTATAAGGAAAGATTTCGGGTCCAGCCCTCGTGACCATAATGTCCCTATTCACCCCGTTTTACGGTACACAAACTGGCCGGGTGACATTCAAAACACTTTTCCTTTTCCCATTTTTGTCCCTATCAGGGTCCCCGGATCCGCGTCCACATTCACCCCGTTTTACGGTATTGTTTATAAAGCGGTATCTGCATTTTGCTTAATTTGTGGCTGCGTGCCCGAGTGATGATTCTAATTTCTTGTGTCTGAGCTGTAAACCGGTGACATGCCCTAGTTATTCTTTTTTCCCTGATATTGGGGAATTTTGTTCTCCTAAAAAACCTAGCGACCTCTGAATTATAGCTGAATATAATGATGCATCCCTAAGGATGATGAAGGGTTTCGACAAGCCTATATACATATCTATATTTATTGCCGTTCCAAATGGTTTAACTTTATTCATTTATTTGTTTATTTATTCGGACAACGCTTTCAAAACAGCGGCACACACGTGGTGCATAAACGAATAGAAAGTTAAATACATCACAAAATAGACA
>CM069456.1:53281427-53439775 GCA_035610835.1 Ophiura sarsii | reverse complement strand
CCGTTTGCCGTTTGCCAACATACCAGACGTTTTAACTATCAGTTTTACGCTCTACTCAAGAAAGGGTTGAACTTTGAAGGGATCGCATCACGCCTCTGATTTTTATTATTATTAATATTATTATTATTTTTGTTAAAATTAAACTTTACATTTTCAGAGATTTAATTGGTCACCTAAACAGCATCGATTGACCCCTACCTGACTCCTCGAGTGACCTATATCATGCCCAAGTATAAATATCATCTTGGTTTGTTGAAATAATTTAGAAATACTTTCATTAATTCATTTTCATTTTAAACAACGATCAAGACACAGTTTTGAATTATTTTTAACATTTGAAATTACCTAAATTCAGTAAATATTATCATTAAATAGGGGAAGAGAAGTGTTGACTGTAACATAATAAAACACTGATTTGTAAATGTTTGTATTATATATATTTATTGGCAAAGACTATTCGCACGGGCACCCTGCAGCTAAACCTTATAGACTATTCGCACGGGCACCCTGCAGACTATTCGCACGGGCACCCTGCAGCTTAAACCTTATAGGCTATATGCAGGGTTTACTCTAGAGGGCGGTATACCACTGTTCGTGTATCTAAAGGTTGAAAAGCTATGCAGGGTTTACTCTAGAGGGCGGTATACAACTGCCCGTGTATCTAAAGGTTGAAAAGCTATGCAGGGTTTACTCCATGTAGTAAAAGTGAATATTTTGCTCGTGTAATTGTCAGCGCTTTTGCACGGTTGAATTTTGCTCGTTTTTATTTTTGCGATTTTGAGCTTCTTTCTTAAAATATTAGACTGGAGAGCAATGCAGCTAGTAATAAATTAGTATAGTAGTATGCACCTTTCTCTAGTCGTGCTGCTGACGATTTCCATTTTCACTGACGTACATGTATGTAGATGAGCACTGAGTCTAACGGGATAATTGGGCGTTGAGTGACGGTTGGGGTATGGGGCGGGGCTCTTCCCTTTCTTCACTTCATGCATGGACCTACATATGAAATCAACTACCGCCTATATATATATATATATATATATATATATAATATATGTATTATTTATAGATATATTTATGTGTGCGGATGCCTATAGTGTTACAGTAGTGCACCTACTTTTTTTTTAATCTTCAAACCTATTTGCCTCCTATTTTCCACATAGTAAATTAAAACCACAATACTGGCATATTTAAACACAAAAAAACACCCCAACAAACAAATAAACAAACATCCCCAACAATCAAATTCATATGAATCCCTCGTATCAAACAACAAACAACAAACAAACACCCCAACAATCAGTATGGCATCTGACAAAGCCGTAGCCATCCGTCCCCTCTAGGGCCCTACGTCCCCTCCCCCGCTGCATTTTTGCGCCATCTCCCACAACTGCCATTGCTGCAACTGCCCGTGCGAATAGACTTTTGGCTCTTGGCTGCAGGGTGTGACTGCCCGTGTTCCAGGGTGTAACTGTCCGTGCAAATAGTCATTGCCATATTTATTTCATATTTATTTCATTTTTTGTTTATTTTTGAAATTGAGTTTAAAAAAATTATAACTGTTGTTGTTGTTATGCATGTTTATGTTGAATAGCATTTAAAACCTATTTGTCAATTTATCCATCATTCATAAATGAAACATCTTTCTTTACCAGATCACAGGCATGTATTACTATTATGTATGCCATAGGCTACAAACAACAATTATAATTTTATTTGACCCAAATTGAAGAGAAAACAAAATATAAATATAATACAAACATACAAATCTGTACAGTATTTTCGTATATCATTTTACAGGCAACACGTCTACTGCCACACAAATAATCAACAAAATGTACTGCATTTAGATAATTTAGATGGGTTTTTTGTCTCGCCTGATGTAATCAGGAAGAGACTATGTTATCACTATTTCTGTCCGGCGTATTGCGTCCGGCGTATGGCGTCTGCCGTGTGCTAAGAAATACCTTTGTGACGCGATATCTGGAGATCCGTAAGGCCTATCTTGATGGGACTTGGTGGAGGGAAGGGGGTGGTGCGTTCTGTTGCTGATTGATTTTTCAAGGTCATCGGAGGTCATTCAAGGTCATCGGGGTCAAATATGCTTACAACTTTTGTGACGCGATATCTAGAGATCCGTAAGGCCTATCTTGATGGGACTTGATGTCAGGGAAGGGGGTGGGGGTGTTCTTTTGCTGATTAGATTTTCAAGGATTGGATTTGGTGGAGGGAGTATGTATTCTTTTTGCTGATTCCATTTTCAAGGTCATTTGAGGTCATTCAAGGTCATCTGGGGTCAAATAAGATCCGTAAGGCCTATCTTGATGGGATTTGGTGGACGGAAGAGGGATGGTGTGTTCTTTTGTTGATTAATTTTTCGAGATAATCAGAGGTCATCTGGGGTCAAATAAGATCCGTAAGGCCTATCTTGATGTGATTTGGTGGAGGGAAGGGGGTTGGTGTGTTCTTTTTGCTGATTAAATTTTCAAGGTCATCAGAGGTCATCTGGGTTCAAATAAGATCCGTACGGCCTATCTTGATGGGATTTGGTGGACGGAAGTGGGATGGTGTGTTTTTTTTGCTGATTAATTTTTAAGGTCATCTGAGGTCATCTTGGGTCAAATAAGATCCGTAAGGCCTATCTTGATGTGATTTGGTGTAGGGAAGGGGGTTGGTGTGTTCTTTTTGCTGATTAAATTTGTCAAGGTCATCAGAGGTCATTCAAGGTCAAATAAGATCCGTAAGGCCTCTCTTGACGGGATTTGGTGGAATGAAGCAGGATGGTGTGTTCTTTTTGCTGATTAATTTTTCGAGGTCATTCAAGGTCATCTGGGGTCAAATAAGATCCGTAAGGCCTATCTTGATTATATTTGGTGGAGAAAAGGGGTGTGGTGTGTTCTTTTTGCTGATTAATTTTTCAAGGTCATCTGGGGTCAAAAATGATTTGTAAGGCCTATCTTGATAGGATTTGGTGGAGGGAAGGGGGATGGTGTGTTCTTTTTGCTGATTAAATTTTCAAGGTCATGAGAGGTCATTCAAGGTCAAATATGGGGTCAAATAGATCAGTAGGGCCTATCTTGATGCGACTTGGTGGAGGGAAGGGGGGTGTATTCTTTTTGTTGATTACATTTTCAAGGTCATTGGAGGTCATTCAAGATCGTCTGGGGTCCCCCTAAAATGTCTTGCCTCCTTTTGCCCCCCCCCCCCCAATTATGATGCTGGCGCCACCACTGCATAGTCCAAAGGGGGTGGGGTACCATCTAAACTTTGAAGGGCCATAAAGCGGAAACGATTCGTTTGTGTTCCGCAATTTTTTTAGTACTGGGTCACATTTGAGCATCCCTTAAGATATTACATCCCTTGCATTAACTACAATGCATACCTCTGTGACAGTGCTACATTGTATCATATGTTTCATCATCATTTCTTTCAAGTCACTTTTGATGAACAGGCGAGACGCGCCGTTTCGAGAACCGCCGTTTCGAGAACCGCCTTGTTTGTTTCTCTGGCAAGTATAGTGACAAATCTCTGTTTAGGAGTGACCCCGACACAGTCAGTTGGTCACTTTTCGACTTGTCGGCCATCTTGGAAAAAAATAGCAACAAATTGGAAAATAGTAAATAGTAAGGGAGTGTTCTTTCAGAAATACTTTGGTGGGGGGGGGGGGGTTGGCCAAAAAAATATTGTCGGTGTCTAAACTTTTTTGACCCCCCTTTACAAATTGACAAACTTTTCTGACCCCCCCCCCCCCCTTTAACAGGTGAAAAAAACCTTTTTGACCCCCCCCCCCCCCCTACTCTCAGATGTAGATAGACATTTGACTCAAGTTCTAGGACGCTTACAGTCATAACTGTGTATAGCTGGCAATTAATTTGCAACATTTCAAATTCACTTGAAACATATCTTTCAAGCCTCCGAATTGTATTTTTCGGTGATTTGTATTCATCATGTTATAGCCTTTTTAAAAACGGTTTCTTTTTTCCAATTGTAGAAAGTTACTCTTTGTATACAAGTCCTTCTATCTACACAATACTTTCACAAAGATTTGCGCAGAGAACGAAAAATGTGGTCAAATTGCTAGTACAAAATGTTAAAAAAAATTTCAAAATCACGCGTAGCGTGCAAAAATTTGTATCTGTTGTTGATTACCCTTACCAACAGTTCTGAGATTGTAAAAAATTGTGGACACTGGTTAGTCACATTTTGTAAAACAAATCCTGCTGTCTGCGTGTTGTTTTCACAAAGACACGCGCGGAACGCGCAGAAATTTGGTCAACTGCGTTCAAAATCACGTGTAGCGCGGAAATGTGTATTTAACCCTGTTGACGATCACCCTTATCAACAGTTCTTAAGTAAAAATTGTGGACACTGGTTAGTCACATTTTGTAAAACAAATCCTGCTGTCTGCACATTGTTTTCACAAAGACACGCGCGGAACGCGCAGAAATTTGGTCAACTGCGTTCAAAATCACGTGTAGCGCGGAAATGTGTATTTAACCCTGTTGACGATCACCCTTATCAACAGTTCTTAAGTAAAAATTGTGGACACTGGTTAGTCACATTTTGTAAAACAAATCCTGCTGTCTGCATGTTGTTTTCACAAAGACACGCGCGGAGCGGGCAGAAATTTGGTAAACTGCGTTCAAAATCACGTGTAGCGCGCGGAAATGTGTATTTAACCCTGTTGACGATCACCCTTATCAACAGTTAAAATTGTGGACACTGGTTAGTCACATTTTGTATAACAAATTCTGCTGTCTGCACAATGTTCTTACAAAGATTTGCCCGGAGCGTGCGGAAATGTGTATAATTTTTTATAGAAATGTTAATACTGCAGTATTTTCTTGCGCGTAGCGCCGAAAATTTTGGTATTTTTCCCGTTAACGACTACCTATTTGGCCTAACTTTTTTGACCCCCCCCTCTTGAGTAGGTAAAACTTTTTAGTCCCCCTTTTTGAGACTTCAAACTTTTTAGACCCCCACCCCCCCCGTTTTGGCCAACCCCCCCCCCCCCCCCCCCCCCCCCCCCCCTCCCCCACCAAAGTATTTCTGAACACTCCCTAAGACCCTCCCTCCTCCTTTTTTAGAAGTCGGACAGGAAACATGTTATTAATTTTACTAATACGAGGGTCGTACAGTAAGTTCGTAGAGTTACGTAATTCTGACGCACATGAGTGGTTATACCACCTACAAGCAGGTGCTTTTCAATGGTGGAAGCTTTGTCTTCATGCATGGAGAGTTTCATAAAGGTAGGTGTTTTTGTTACGTAATGGTGCTTGAATGAATTCAATGGGTTTTGGACACTGCCCTGTATTCATGGGTTTGTAGGAGAAAGATGGCGGGAAATTTGAAACACGAAATTAGGTCGTACATAAAGATTCGTTCGAAACTTGGCGAAAAACCGATGAAAATCCATGAAACTTTGCAGACGGTTTATGGAGATGATGCTCCTCGGTACCCGACAGTTTGTAAGTGGGCGGCGCGCTTTAGAGTTGGCAGAGACAGCATCGATGATGACGTCAGACTTGGGAGGCCAGTGACTACCTGTTCACCACGAAACATCGCTAGAGTGAAAGAACTTGTTGAAGAAGATGCCAGAAAAACAGTTAAAGATGTTGCAGCACTTACTGGAATATCCCATGGAAGTTCTCATGAAATTCTGAGGCGCCATCTAGACATGAAGAAGATTTGCGCGCGATGGGTGCCACACATCCTGACTGATGAACAGCAGAAGAGGGTAGATGCAGCAAGGATCTTGCTTGATAGGTATGGGCATGGCAATCAGCAGCTTTTGAATAACATTGTGACTGGGGGACGAAACCTGGATATACTACTATGAACCACCTAGCAGAGAAATGAATAAGGTGTGGCTGCAAAAAGGTGGAAAGAAACCCACGGTTGCCAAGAGGAGCCGGAGTGTAAAGAAGGTTCTTTATACGATTTTCTTTGACACTTCCGGTATTGTCCTGCAAACTCCGACACCACAGGGTACCTCTGTCACTGGGAAGTACTATTCAACCCAAATTCTCCCCAAAGTCAAGAAACATTATGAACAAAAGTACCCAGAAAGTGGAATGCAGACCATCAGTCTTCATCATGACAATGCACCAGCCCATTCCTCCAATGTTGTGAGGGAGTTTCTGACAGCCAACAACATCGATGTTCTTTCGCACCCACCCTACTCTCCAGATCTGGCCCCCTGCGACTTCTGGCTGTTTTCTAAACTGAAAAAGATGTTAGTTGGACAGAAATACGAGAGCCGGAGCGCAGTAGGAAGTGGCGTCTATCAGTACCTCAGAGGCATACCCAAAGAAGACTTCGCCTGGGCCTTCAGGGAATGGTTACGCAGACTTCAAAGATGCATAGACGTAGACGGGGAGTACTTCGAGAAACTCTGAAAATGTCAGCTAACGGAACCCTCCAGAACTAAAGTTATGAACCAACTCTACGAACTTACTGTACGACCCTCGTACTATGCCTAAAACGAAGGTGCTGGGCGGTTTTTAAAAGCCTGAAATATCTGATACTTCATGTTTCATTGTATGTATTTGAATTAATTTTCTCACTTGACACCAACACCATTTACCGTCATTGTTTGTGTCCTACAGACTCGTTGCAAGTCTATAAATTCCTTTCATTCCTGTGGTAATCATAAAATGGCGCAGTCACATTTTTTTATATGCAAACGGGACCTGTTTTCTACATGCGTGCAGTATAGAAACAATTCCTCTTTTCCAAATTGATTTTTTCTCAGCAATCTCTCAATGCCCCTTTAACCCAAAGTATACATGTGACCAGACACCACAAAATGAGAGTAAAGTAGCAAAAACTAAATGATTTTTTACACATTTTCAGAAAGTAGATGTCCTCAGGTTTAAAATGACACCAAAGTTGTAATAGGCCATTCCAAAGTGTAATTATGATAAATTGAAGTTAATCACTGCTGAATTATTGAATTGGAGAAAAGGCCTTCAAAGTCAGTGAAGCTTATCATCACTTGGCTCTCCAGAATATTCGGTCAAAACTGTTTATGCCAAATACCTCTTATTAAACGGCCTGTCATTGTTTATTTGGGAGTTTACAGGTTCAGGAGTTTACAGGGTTCAAACTACTGGTAATATCTCCGAAAAGCCCTGACCTTTAAGCAGCCCTCAAATTAAGAAATGGAAAGGGCAAGGCAATTTCAGGCAATTTGAAAGGGGCACCAACTTCCACCAAGGCAATTATGTACTTTTCAATGGAGTAAAAACAGCCAGAAGTTGAGGGCATCGAGGCAACTAGGTGGGGCACCGATGGCAATTGCCTTCGGTGCCTTTGGTTAATTTGAGGGCTGCCTTTAAGACCATACCAAATTTGCCATAGGGGATACTATTTTAAACCCGTGGAAATGACGATGTAAACATGGTAATTTCGAGACATTTTTCCTCTCTTTGCGTTCATTTCTTGAGATCTAAGAATAAAATGCCCTCTCTAAAATAGCCTTGATTCAAGGCGTACTGCAAAAGTTTGACTAATTTTATTCAGAAAAGTTGAAAAATATTGATGAAAATATCTGACGTCCTGTTTTAATGGGTTTATTCCATAGGTCTACGTAATGCTAGAGCTACAATGTGTCTGAGCTGTAGAAGTGTGTTTAATCAAATAATTTTGTTCTTGTTCAGGTTATATTCCAACTATACATGAAGACTTGTCGATCAGTAGTTGCGTAAACCATGGCTGCTAACTTAGCAAAAGGAGAGTCGATCACCATATTAAGAAGATTAATTAGGGAACTAAGACTTCTAAAACCAGGGGTAGGTAATAAACATAACTGCATTATACACAATTCAACAAAAATAAGTTCCCCTTTAGATTATGCCTGATATTTTTTTTAATGAGTTACTCCATATGAACGATTTTTGGCACACATTAATGTACGTGTTCACAGCAACACTAGAACAGGCTATAATTACGCAGGTGTTGTAATGCTTAAATGAGCACACATTGAATGAAGGAATTACTCAATTCAAAAGTTGCTAAATGATGTATTGAAGGTGGATGGTTAAGCAGCTTGAACCAGGGTCTTTGCTTGAACACTGCACAGGTACTGCTTGAATGAGCACACACGATATTGACCTGTTAGCCACTTTTGAAATGAGGTTGTCTTCCATTCAATGTGTGCTCATTCAAGCATTACGATACCTGCATAGTTATAGCCCCGTTCTAGTGTTGCTGTGAACACGTACATTAATCTGTGCCAAAAATCGTTTTGATGTAGTAACTCATTTTAAAAATATCAGGCATGATCTAAAGGGGAACTTATTTTTGTTGAACTGTGTACTTCGTGGCACTTGAAATTCAGGGTTGATTGAAGAATAGACTTGTAATACTTTGTTCAACCAACTCTGCGCAGTGACATCAGAGAGTATTCCATTGATAACATCGCACGCATGAGCTGGGATTGCAACCATCTTACAATAGATTCTTGTGAAGCCCCATCTGTCAACCTTTGAGGCAGCTCTGTAGCACCTTATACAAATATGTGACCTGCTCCCACAAAGTCGAGGCGAAGATGTTGCTGAATTGAGGCAGCATAGCATATTATTGATTTGCCGTTTAAATTGTTGTTGGTATGGACCCATGGTCCCTTCTATTATAGGGGAATTCTAAAATAGCAGTATGTATTGTTATTTTAAGAGTATTACCAGCCATGCCAGGCTATTTATTTCATAATCCCGCTATAATAAAAGGGCTTGGTCCATACTAACAACATGCTATCCTAGCTCAATCCAGCAACATCTTCGCCACGACTTTACGCTCATTTTGTGGGAGCAGGTCACATATGAGCGAGTTAAAGGCATATTATGTGATCTTTTTCAGGGAGCGCCCTCTATTCATGATTTTTTTTTAGAAAGTAGATTTTCTTGCAGATTTACATTTCTGATCATAAATCATAAATATATTCTGATACGATTCCTAATTACTTAAAAATCATGGTTTTAGAGTGAATTTAGAGTGAAAAATAAGTTGTGGCGCAGACCTGACAGTTTATTTTCACTCTTTAAACCATGATTTTGAAGTAATTAGGAATCAAATCGCTCTGTAACTCAGAATATATTCTTGATTTATGATCAGAAATGTAAATCTGCAAGAAAATCTACTTTCTAAAGAAAATCATGAATAGGGGGCGCCCCTTGGAAAAGATCACATAATATGCCTTTAACATGTTTATCCGCAAGTCACTGTACGTATAAATGCACTTATACTATCCTGATTGCGTCCGATCCCGCACACATACTTGACTTGTCAGAAATAGCACTTATACCCGGAAGGAGAATAAAACGCTGGCATAATTAATGTACTCATGCAATCAAACACTTATCCACTAGAATGCCCTGATGTCATTGAAATGAATCAATGACATCAGAGCATGTCATGTCCTTATTAGGTAGTGAAAATCAATAAATCCATTGAAAATTCCTTTGTTTCCTATTGTTTATTGAAGTGATCATTGAGCAATTGTCACATATATGGTCAAGAAGGAATCACATATACCACACTTTATTTTCCAGGCCTATTATCTTGAAGATGCTGTTTTATACACTTTCAGTCATTTGCAATTCCATTTTGGCAAATGTTTGATGTTCTTAGGGTAGGCCTACACTATTTTAATAAGATGCCATTTAGAACAACAGTACTATAATCAAAACAAATAATTGTCTATCAGAACATGGATGATATTCGAGTCCTGCGGTTCTATTAAAAAAAGTAACAAAAACCTACCCTACCATATCCTTGCTGGCAATATCGTGTTTTCTGCCCCGTTACGAAAAAACGCATGCACTTCACAGCTTCATTCCATAGCTTCTATACTCTATTTCCCTCCCTCTGGACAGTGTGATGTAATTATACAGGCGCAGTATTGACGCATGCGTAATGTATCTTCAGTCTTTCTAGGCGTGAATGTGTATACACCAGTGCTTCAATGTACTGCAATTAGTGAACAGGGTTCTAGCCAGGACCATTTTAGTGCCGGGTAAATTTACTGACGGCGAACGGAGAAAGTGTAGCGAACGAAGCGCAGTGGATCATGGCAAGGGATCCAGAGGCCTTCTTAATGTCTTTTAAGGTTTTTTTTAATGCACTTTGAGGGTTCCTGCCACATAATTTCTTGTTTTATGAGGCAGTTTAATCATTAATGATTTTATCCACAAATTGTTAAAAAATACCGCCCCCCCCCCCCCCCCAAAAAAAACTTTTTTAAAACTTTTTTTTTTAGAGTGCTGGGCGGATATTGCCAGTGCCGGGCGGCCCCGCCCAGTGCCGCCCACCGTAGCTAGAACCCTGTTAGTGAATGAGGCAGTTGCCTCAGTGTCTCATGATAGACACATAGCATGAGTATCCATTTACTGATGGGCAGAAAGCATGATATTGACTCCTTGATTCATCAATAGACGTTATTCATAATTGGCGCATTTACGCCAAAAAGGGGGCCGTGCTATCCAACTGAGCATGCCCAGAGCAATTAGTGCTCTGAAAATGAGGCTAGCGATGTAGCCGAGACAAGATTGATGTAGTTCTTCAATGTGGTGAACTTTGCACTAATCATAAAAAATTCTTCATACTTCTGAGCTGTTCAATATTTGACCTTTTTACATTCTTGAAATAAACTTTAACGTATAAACTATCTATTCCACTAGTTTGAAATGAAATGTTTGCTGGTAACCGACACTATCTAGGAAAATGTAGAAGTTCACAGTTCATTACATTGCAGTAAAAGTACGAGATTATATGTTTATCGAGTACATGTCTCCCTCTTTATACATGAAATCGCCAATTATGAATAATGTCTATACATTTGATGCCTAACCGATGTCATCCATGTTGTAACCACCACTCTTTCACTTTATTGCAGACTTCACCCAGAAACTACATGGCCTATGACTACATCATGCAGAAATATCGAGAGAACCGTGTGACACAGGAGCAGGTGTGTAGGGCTAACAATGCAATGGTGCACAATGCTGAAACCTATCTATGTCTGTTACAAAGCACGAGAGAACTTGAGGTAGGTCATAAGGTTTAAAAAAATGGTTGTGTTGCCTGCAGCGACCGACCTTAAAATCTCAAAAATCAGGGTCGCACTTTTCTTTTTAAATGTTTTTTTTAAACCAATTTGTCAAAATATTACTATTTTCTGCTTGAAATGAATAATTTTGCTTGAATAGATTGCTTTCAAACTACATGTATTATATAATAGTCAAATTGACATTTACCAATTTTGTCTTGTCATGAACCACAGTCTGTCAGTAATATTGTCAGCGAAAAGGGAAAAAAAGAAGAAAATGAAAATCAACCGACCGGCTTCAAGATTTTTTGCACTTGAGGGCAACACAACAACAAAATGTTGGCCTAAGTTCCTAGTATCTTCAACCCTAACACTACCATATACCCCAAAATACCACGACTGGGCACGTTGGTACCACCCGGCGTGGAAGTTTTTTGATGAAAAAATGGACCCAATACATACAGTCTGGGCAATACACTGCCCAGAACTGTGCTTGACAGCCGTGGTGAAGTGTGGAATCCCTCGCCTCTGGTGCGAGAGGTCCCTGGATCAAATCCCGGGGGGATCGGGGGGATATTTTGGTCGATTTTCCGCGTTGAAGAAAAAATTCTGAAAAAAGTGGGGGTAGAGTTAGGGTTAATGCCATCTGAAGTAATATGAATTCAAAATAAGCCACCTCCCCCCCCCCCCCCCCCCCCCCCATTGCTCTCAAGTGCCAAAAATCTTAGGTTGGGTCGGACGGTCGGTCGATTTTTGTTGTTGTTGGTGAAAAACATTACTGACCGATTATGGGTGTCGTGGTTCATGTCAAGACAAAATTGGTAAATGTCACTTTTACTAATGTTTCTAGTGTGAAAATAGATTAAAACTATTTATTCAAGCAGAAAACAGTAATATTTTTGATAATTTGGGTAAAATTTATATATTAAAAAAAGAAAAGTTGCTACCCTATTTTGTGAGATTTTAGGGTTGGTCGCTGAGGGAACACAACAATTTCTTTTGGACCCCAAGTGTGTATACTGTATACCAGTGAAATGTGCATCATTTACGCACCATAGTGATGGGGTTCAGTCTTTGGTGGTGCGAGACCGACGCCAGCACATATAGCAATGGCACCCCAATTAATAAGCTGAGCCCAAAGAAGAAACGTTCTTTGAGCTGCACCCAACAACAACAACATTAGAAAATTGTAGGAAAATGTGTGCAAATATTTGAATGTTTTGAACATTTCCGATTCATTTCAAATTGTTTTGAACATTTCCTTAAAAAAAATCAATTATTTTAATACATTTCCACACACAAAAAAAGAAAATTTGGAAAATTTTCAAAAAAAATCACCAAAAATGCACGAAATGTTTGGAAAAAACATCCAACAACAAAAAACAGCCAACCAGCTAACCCTACCTGAGAGGTTTGTTTGCCCATAGGAAACAGGGTGGCTTTTTTTGTCAGAAGGCAACCATAAACCGTAGGTAGATGAAGATTCAGGTTTTCCCACTTCTCCATTACATGGCCATCTTGTGTTTCTTACTCTTATAAATCGTGGTACCGATGTTGCACCTTCCTCCTAACGTTCAATGTCTTCTCTTGTTGTTTTTATGTATCATACAGGAGCTGAATGCAATTTATCAGAAAGGAGAGAGGTCAATAGAATCCAGTGCTCATCTTGTGGGTCTGGAACTACCGAAAAAATACGAAAAATAAACAAACCTTTTAAAAGTGCTGTGAATAACTCTCATAGAAAGACCGATGAACTCATACATAGAGGACCCAGTTTGACTTGTATTATATTCTCTGTGGAAGTTGGATTTTGGCAGCTACTAGGAACTGGTGTGTTTTACACACTCATAATTTGAAGATGCAGTACCCTCGGTGGGCACTCAACTTTTTTGGGAGTAGGGTGTGCATAAACAGTAATCGTCTATTGGGTGTGCCATCCAGGGTATCAAAACGGGGCTTCGGAGCAGATTTTTGAAGAAAAATTGGGTTTTAAAAACTGATTTTCTCAAAAAAAGTAGGATCTTAAGAACTTGCTATTCCCCAAATTTGTCTAGTAAGAATGTCAATTTATCGAAAAATTGGGGTTTTAGAACGCAATTGTTTCCAAAAAATGGGTCTTTGGAATGCAAATTTTCATGATTTTTGAATTTTCAATAAAATGGGGGTCATATAAGAGCTAATGCAAAGCTCAAAGGGGGGGGGGGGGGGTGGGGTCTTAAGAGCGAGCAGAAGAGGGTGAAAAGTGGGTCTTCAGGGCAGCACATACCTATACCCCTTTCTAATGTCAGTTTCCCCCTCCCCCGGGGCAGTACCAGACCAGGCAGGGTCTAGCTCACCATCCATCTGCCAATTTGATCAATTTTCAGCTTTTTGGACTGGCAAATTATGATGATGCTGTTGACTGGTGAAAATAATTACCATGGTTGATTATAGAGGACTGGCCAAATTAACTATTGATTAAAACTGATGAAATTAAGATTCCCAGCAATCATAACTTTAGTGACTCTTTAGCTAATAATAAAAGCAATGAAATTGTGTTAATGTGTTTATAATAAGGCAAGGAAAAAGAAGGGCTGTTCGTACAGGTTGATGGAGCCAAGGTGAGCCAAATGACTTGAGTTGATTCAAAAGTCTTGACTGGTGTCATAACTCATCATAAGCCAAGTGGCCTCTTAGCATTTAGCTAAAAGGGTGACTTTTCTGTGATCTTCAAACAACTCCTAAACAAAAGAGTGGAGAAAATATGATAATATCGGAGCACAACATCAAAATGTACATTCTTTTTTAAATGGTGAGATAGCAGAGGTTGTGATGACAGCTTGTGGTTTTTCGTAATGATTAAGAGCCCAGACCATTTATCACTTATACAATGTACTTAGTAAAAGTAGACATTTTCGCGTGGTTTTTATTTTCGCGAATTTCGCGAATCAATCCTCATCCGCGAAAATATAAACTTGTGAAAATTATTGACTTCCATTGACTTATGTTCACAAATGTTGAAAATCGCGAAAATAAAAAATTGCGAAATGCCTGTTATGACCATTTTCGTGAAAATATCTTGACTTTTACAGTATATTGTCCCTAACAAGCACCTGGTCAATAACCAAAATCAATGTTAAAAGGCTTATATTTTCACAATTTCTGAATCCTAGAATTATTTTTGCAAAGATCTAAGAATTGCATAGTGATTGTCTACAAAAAATCACAGCAAACGTATAGAATGCAATATTAGAAGTTTAGACCTTTTGGGACGGTAGTTGCTATTCCAAGTTTCACGCTTGTGCGATCATCGGACAACTGGTTGCTATTCTGTGAATACCAGGGAAGTTGTCTGATGATTGCACAAGTGTAAAACTCGGAGTAGCCACTACCATTCCGAAAGGTCCAACTTCTATATTTCGCTCTGTACGCATTAAAGGGGCTGGCTGTCAACCCTAAAAACATAAAATTTATTTTACCTCCAAAATCACATTTTTGGCACTTTTTGGTGAACATTTTACAAACTAAACATTTTTATGTCAAAGCAACAAAAAACATTTTTAGGGAAGTGTCTTTAGATGATTTTGATGCAATTTCAGCATTCTTTACCAAAAACGGAATTTGCTACGTTTGCAGCAAATTTTGATTGAGCCCAAAAAAGTGATTCTTTGATCAAATTGAGAAAAAAAGCATTTTTAATGAAAATTTGATACCGAAAATGGATTCTGACTCATTTCCTTTCCATAATTGTATACTTTTATATACGTCACGTTAAAAGTTCAAAAGCTACAGCGCTTGATAAATTTCATGTTTTTAGGGTTGACAGCCCCTTTTTAAGCACACTGCACTGCAAGAAGATTGCTCCTTTACCCAGTAGAATGCAATAATATATGGATGGAATGGAATGCATGGTCTCTGTAAATATTTTAAATGGACAACAGTTTTGGGTGTGACTGTTTGAATTTATGATGCATGCATATGTATTGGTACACACCTTGAAATTGTGTCATGGTGGATTTCATGACTGCATGATGTGAAATATTTTAACAAATAAATACTGGATGAATAAAAATAAAGCAGTTCAAAATTATTTAGTTGAAAAGCTGTTACAATGTGAATATCTCATTGGGTGCCCAGGTGGCTCAAATGCTCAGGTAAAGGTTAAGATTTTGCATACTGCCTCCTTAACTTGGTGAGATAGGCTCCGGATCGCCACAAGGGCAACCCAAGTTCGATCCGGGGTGGTGCCTGTTATCCCCTTAAAATTTGACTCATTTTTCTACCCCCAAAACACGCTCCCTGGTTTAGAGTTAAGACAACCACAATTGTTGATCAATACATGGTTTTGGGGTTTCTGCACCAGACGCCGAGTTGTACCGAAATGTCAATCCCACAATGCAATGAGCATTTTGTATTACAATGGTTATGGGCCAAATGTTATTTCAGAGGCTACGCTCATTGCATTGTGGGACTAAATTTTTGTACAACTCAGTTCCCGGGGCTGAAACCCAGATACGGCTTGCTGCCGCTTGCATATTCAGTGTATTAATCACTTCATATATTCATGGACAAAATTATGGAATGTTTGTGATTTTTTGGTTATATCAATCGTATACAATATCACCCTGCAATACTTGATCAATCGCCTTCAAACAAAGTGGCATCTTTATATTTCATCCACAGGTAAGGTAAACACAGCACTTAAAGGCATATTATGTGATCTTTTCCAGAGAGCGCCCTCTATTCATGATTTTTTTTAGAAAGTAGATTTTCTTGCAGATTTACATTTCCGATCATAAATCATACATACATTCCAAGTTACAGAGCGATACGATTCCTAATTACCTCAAAATCATGGTTTTAGAGTGAATTTAGAGTGAAAAAATATAAACTGTCGGGTTATTTTCACTCTAAAACCATGATTTTGAAGTAATTAAGAATCGTATCGCCCTGTAACTTGGAATGTATGCATGATTTATGATCAGAAATGTAAATCTGCAAGAGATCTGCTTTCAATTTTTTTTCGATGTTGAGGGCGTTCCCTGGAAAGATCACATAATATACCTTTAATGAAACTAACATGTTTCATGTTGCAAGAAATTCTGGGGGGATGCCAGTCAAGCATCATGCTGTAAGGTTGCGAGCGTTACTAAACATTTCTAAACAACCTAAATGCATTCTGCCTCTGAAGCCAACATTGACGATACAATGTGGATTTTGCATGTTTTTCTTCTTGATTCGACGCCCCAAATGTGTACAAAATGACAGGAATGTGAAAAATAACTTGTTTCTGGAAAAATTGCCCTTTTTTATACCCCTTAATCCGATCTCAGAACACCCCTTAGGCCAACAAAAAAAAAAAAGTTGTGTTGCCCTCACAAGCCTAATATCGGGAAGGACGGCCGGCCGGATTTGTTTAAAAAAAAAATTTACATTTTAAATTTTACCAAATCAACGATTTTATACCTATTATTTCAGTCAACATGTGTGAAGATACTAAGGAAAACGCTTACTGGATTTATTTTCAACCCAATGGTGAATATTTTGGTTTCTTGTCCATCTCTTTTCACAGATTGGAAGATCTTGAGAAAAAAAATCTTGAAGAAAAAAAATCTTGAAGAAAAAATCTTGGGGAAAAAAAAAAAAAATCTTAAAAAAAAAACATAAAAAAAAGAAACAAATCTTTAAAAAAAAAAGTTTAAAAAAAAATACCCAGCCCACATTCTCAGAATTTTGACCCGGCCGGATGAGGGCAACACAACTATTTTTTGTTGTTGGCCTTATTATGCATTTTTTTGGCCACACATACAGTGTATTAATAGTAGTTGGCTGTCCCTCCGAGCAAAAATTGCCAAAATAAGACAAAAAATGATAGGTTGAAATTTCAGAGTCGGTTTTAAAGCAGGCCGTAGCTCTTGAGAATGGCCTATCTTCTGTGTTGTGATTGCTAATATGCTAAGGCTATCGAGATCAGGGCTGAAACTTCAGATTTGTTTTAAAGGCATATTATGTGATCTTTTCCAGAGAGCGCCCTCAATTCATGATTTTTTTTTAGAAAGTAGATTTTCTTGCAGATTTACATTTCTGATCATAAATCGTACATACATTCCAAGTGACAGAGCGATACGATTCCTAATTACCTCAAAATCAAGGTTTTAGAGTGAAAATATAAACTGTCGTGTTATCACGACAGTTTATTTTCACTCTATAACCATGATTTTGAAGTAATTAAGAATCGTATCGCCCTGTAACTTGGAATGTATGTACGATTTATGATCAGAAATGTGAATCTGCAAGAAAATCTACTTTCAATTTTTATTTCGATGTTGAGGGCGTTTCCTTGAAAAATCACATAATATATCTTTAACCAGCCAGTCGGGCAGGTTACTCACAGAAACACCTGCCCGATAGATATTCCACCAGCCTATGCAACTCACTTAAACTGTGATCTATTCGGTCAGGTACTTGCCTCTTCACCCGCCCGACACCAAAGTTACCCGCTATAATGGGCAAGTGGGCAGCAGCGTTCGAATTAGGTGGTTGTCCGGTTGTAAAGATAAACAACATGACAATTCAGATAAACATCAATCTTTGGTATTTAATGTTCACAACAATTGCCCTACCATATAATTATTATAGGATCAATGACTGATGGAAATAAGCTATTATAATATGTAATTTACATGCCTCAGAATCTTTTTATGTAAATAGTTTCTTATGAAACAAATTACAATTGTCATGCTATCAATAAAGAGATGCACCATTAAATATAAGAAGAAACCCCAATGAGATAGAAAAAAAAAACCGGAAAAAGTGTTCTTTAGGTCTCAGATCCTGAACTGTACTAGTATCGTCCAATACTGGAACACCCAGTATCGTTCGATACTGGTACAAAGTCAGTGTTCCAGTATCGGACGATACTGGCACATATAAAATGTTTAAGTATCGGATGATACTGGAACACATTGTGTACCAGATACTGGTATACCAGTAGACCTATCGCCCGATACTGGAACATAAAATGGTTCCAGTATCGCTCGATATACTGGAACACAATTTGGTTTTCCAGTATCGGACGATACTGGAACAATAATTTTGTACCAGTATCGAGCGATGCTGGCAAATTTGATGTACCAGTATTGTGCGATACTGGTATACCATGTATCTGGGAAGTAAAGTACACTTTTTCCAAAAAAACCTTTCCAAATATTCATGAACGTTGGGTTCCGGACAAACTAATCTTGTGCTCAGCCCTAGAACACAAATAAAGAGAATTCCCCTTGCCCTAACTCTACCGCTACCTATCCCCTAGATATTAAATGGTACATCCCTAGTACATAAAATCATCTATTATATCCAGTGGCGTATCCAGGGGGGGCACCTCTGACTATAATTCGGTTAAATTCGGGGGGAATTCAAGTGGTTTTACTCCATTTCAAGATGTCATTTGGGAATCGAAGTATAAAAATAGCCAATTTTTCAAAGAATATCATTTAAAGCCTGTTTAAAACCAATATGTACCTTAAAGTTAATTATGGCCAAATTCATGTAAATAGTATCAACAGAATTCAAGGAACACATCATAGGGAAATGATGTGAAGTCATTCGGGTGAATGGAGATCGTAACCCCCCCTCCCCAGAGAAATCCTGGACACACTGATAATATCTGAAAATGCACCTGACACACATTTATTCCTTATGCAAAATTTCATGACTCTCTCAAGACCACACTGATAATATCTGAAAATGCACCTGACACACATTTATTCCTTATGCAAAATTTCATGACTCTCTCAAGACCACAATTATTACGACAATGTTACCAAATATTTTGCAGAATTATTAAGAATTGTACCAAAAACTGTTTGTAATTTACAAGAGTTAAAAGCAATGCATTATCAGCCTGCTATCATTTGGGTAAACAAGCTGACAGGAGGAGAAGTGCCATTGTCCTTTTTCATCGAAAAACAAAATAAATTACCAGAGAATAGGGCTCTTGTACAAATGTAGATCAATGACCACTGGTTTCTGTCAACCATGCAGATACCATGAAATTCAAGCATTGTTACTGTCACAAATTAAACATTGTCTAAGCCTACTGAATTATTAGGCACAATGTCATACTGAGATGATGTTTTTATCTTGATATATCCTGTTCAAAATTAATGCCAAAACAATGTCCTAACTGAGATGATGTTTTTTATCTTGATATATCCTGTTCAAAATTGAGGGTAACATCTGGTTAAAAACTAGAAAAAAACCTACTAATTAACCCAAGAAAACCGGAGATTATCCCAAAATAATCAACCACAAACCACAAGGAATTTTGACACAATGAACAATTGAAAAACAAACCCGTTGGTAACTAGATTATTTTGTGAAAAGAATTAGTCATAAATAAATGGGATATATTGTGATAAAAAAGATCATCTCAGTTATGACATTATGCCTTATTTGGTCCAAATAAGTAAAGGTAAACAATAACTTGAAAAAGCTTTGAGCTTGACTATTAAAATTGGTAACATAAAAAAATTGCTGAAAAGGGTATAAATAACAATGCTTGAGCTCATCCGGTCATGCAAAAGCTTATGAATATTACAATACAATTTACCATTTTAGTACTCAAGAGTCAGTAGGCATGAATTCTGCAATTTCATTGGTTATTAGCATTTTGATATATTTTCGTATCACCCTGTTGAAGTCCGACTATACAAATCAAAATTTTGTATCACATACTGCGTACATCATATCACATAGCACATAGTCGTTGCACGCAAGCGCCTTGTCCCCAGATCGCGCTCAGCTGTGCAAGCATAAAATGGCACACAGTATTTTATTTTGTACGAGTATCATGCTATATTTATATCGGCTGCCAAGTAATTGTAAATGAAAATATCTGTGTTTTTCCTGTTTCCTAAACTAATACCTTAAAGGTATATTATGTGATCTTTCCAGGGAACGCCCTCAACATCGAAAAAAAAATAGAAAGCAGATTTTCTTGCAGATTTACATTTCTGATCATAAATCATGCATACATTCCAAGTTACAGGGCGATACGATTCTTAATTACTTCATAATCATGGTTTTAGAGTGAAAATAAACTGTCGGAATTCCGACAGTTTATATTTTTCACTCTAAATTCACTCTAAAACCATGATTTTGAGGTAATTAGGAATCGTATCGCTCTGTAACTTGGAATGTATGTATGATTTATGATCGGAAATGTAAATCTGCAAGAAAATCTACTTTCTAAAAAAAATCATGAATAGAGGGCGCTCTCTGGAAAAGATCACATAATATGCCTTTAATCTGAGCATTTTATCACATCATGTCCTACTGAATGATAACATTTGTTATCCCCTGTTTGTTCTTATGCAGTACGAAAAATAAAAAATAAATTAATGGTTTGAGTTCAAACTTCAGCCTCATGTGAAACGAACCCAGACCATTATAACTTTTTGTATTGCATGAACAAGCAGGGGATAACTATAGTAAGTACTGGTAAAAGGAAATGTTTTCTAATTTCAAACAGTCTTCAAAGATTTTTCAGCAAAACAATGCAGGAGTCAACAAAGAGAAACCTGTTTAACAGATTTTCAGACCGGTCAGTCGGCGTCGGTCAGTGGAGCTTCAACTGTTTGTGAAATTTGTAATACATTTTCGTATAATTTCAAAATGTTTTCAAATTTGAAAAACAGAATCATTCAAATTTTAAAAAAAATAGGTTGGTCAGACCTGTGTACTGTCTTTCCTTTTGCCTAATTACGATGACAATTTTGGCAATTTTTGCTAAAGAATTGACAACCTTTGTGCCAATCAGCAGATGCCATGTTGAACATTCATACATATATATAGACACAGGCGTGGTAATTTTCCTCACAATACTTTCCATCCAACTACATTCAGTCACGTTATACAGGGTTGGCACTGTCAATCTCTTAAACAATCATAACACCGGGTAGGTACATTTTGTCCTCACATATTAGTGCAAGAGATATATATTCAAAATGATAACACCATAAACCTCTGCCTCAATCCTAACACTGTTTCTTTATGCAGTTGGTACATTACATTGCTGTGCTCACAAATCTGTGTAAGAGACTTCTCATTAACATTTATGATATTTATGCGGATTACACCATAAACCTCAATGTCAATCATAAAACTGTTACTTCTTGATGCTGTCAGTACAATACATGGCCGTGCTCACATATCCGTGTAAGAGACTTCTCATTAATATTTAGGAAATTTATGCGGATTACACCATAAACCTCTGTGTCAATCATAAAACTGTTACTTCTTGATGCCGTCGGTACATTATATGGCCGTGCTCACATCCTTGTAGGAGACTTCTCATTAATATTCATAAGGATTGCACCCTTAATCTCTGCATCAGTCCTAACGCAATTGTTTCTCTACACTGTAGATAGATTATATGACTGCACTTTACTGCTCTCTTCCTCCTTTTGACATCTAGTACATGCAATCTCAAGTCCATGCAATGTCATTTTACAGTCAAAGGTCATCCTTGTGCGCATATATTGAAGCAAAGCGATCTAGATAATTCGCATCTAGATAATCCTCATCTACATAATCCTCATCTAGATAATTAATCCTCATTCAAACTGCCAGGTGTGCTGGTGGATTTGCATTGCTTCTAATCTCTCCGCCATGTTACTAACGCCAGCGTCACCATCTGGTAAAATAATAATCAAAATAAAGTATAGTAGTAGTATGTTGTTACATTTGTTTGTTTGCTCATCACATTTAAACTCCAAACAAAGAGCAGTGGTGTCACAAGAGCATCCCCCCCCCCCCCTGATGCCTCCCCCAAATGAAATGAACAACAAAAAGTAGTGGGTTAAGCACCAGATCACAGGCCTGTCCCTCCCCTGATGCCCTTGTTACACCACTGAAACCAAGGATGATCACTTGCATTTGTGTATATGGTAACAAGAAAAAAAAGAGCCATGACTGACCCATATTTTCTTTGAATTTTCCAATTGAAAAAAAATTGAAACATTTGAGGGAAATGTTGGGCAAATTGTTTTTAATAATTTTGATTTATTTTGCGAATTTACAAAAAGTTCCAGAATGTTTAAATACAAAAACGCCCTAAAAAATAAAAAAATCTTGACCCACTGTCCCTACCTAAGAAGTCTGTATACCCGCAGAAAAGGGGGTTATTTTTCGTTGCCTAATGCCTTTATACGCTACTTGCACGCAATCGCCATTTTAGAATGAAAGCGAGGCTCTCACCTCAGCGCATGCGCGCCCAACCGCGTCACGTGATGCGCAAACCTTGGTGAAACCACGATGCAGTGTGGCGTGATAGTGCGTGGTGAGGGGAGAGCCTCACTTTCACTGGTTCCATCTGTACCGTGCAAGTAGCGTATAGTCTTCATCAGATTTGCTATGGCACCATCATGCGATGACAACATACAAATATATACTGCCATGAGAGACTCTGGTTAAAACTATGGACCCGAGGTGACTGAAATAGCACTATTGCAGTCACCGAGGGACCATAGTTTTAATCCAGAGACTCGAATAAAGGCAGTATATATTTGTTTTATATACGTCATTCATATATTTCTAGTTCCATAAAATTCAAATTCAAAAATCATCCGGTAAGTTCTAATCTTAATCAATTAAAAAGTTTCAAAAGTTCAATTCAAAGGCAATGCAATGAACAATCGTCACGTTGTGCCCGGGGATGCAAATCGTGCTCCCTCTCGCGTTACGACGCCGCGTGAAACTTACGGTGCACAGGTGCGCCGTAAATAGTCTTCTTGGGAGCCGTAAATAGTACTTTTGGGAGCCGTAAATAGTACTTTTGGCAAAATAGCATGTTTATTTTTGATCATGTGACCCACTTTTTACCAATCAATGGACAAGAATATATGAATGACGTATATAAAATGGAACAGACACTGCACACGCAGCACAAAAATGATTGCGCCTGGAATTGTTGTGCTTCTTATAGTGTATGTTTAGTGACCCTGATATTCATTGCTTGTGACTCGAGTCAAATCAAGTCATCAAAAATATGACTTAATTTGAGTCAATTCAAGTCAGGCCAAATATGATATAAAAAAAAGCAAGAAAAAAAGAGCGACCCTAGATGTTCAGATATTTGGGTCGGTCAAAGGGCAAGCCAACTCTTTTTTATAGCCTCATTGGCTTCAATCAGTCATCCAGACACAGCACCGGTCCATGACACTTACCATGGTGATGAATCTGATGAGCCTTGGATTCCATCAATTCTGTGATGGTTCTCAAGCTTTGAAGAGAAGAGCTCAGAGCCTCGCTCATACGCTTTCTGGTTTGCTTGAAGAATGGATGCTGCAATAACTTGTCTGCACTAGGTCTGAAATGGAATAAAATTGATCAAAAAGAAAGCGGTTTAAACGGAGCTAGCTGACCAATTTTCCAATTGATCAAAAAGTAAACAGGTATTGTAAAAGTTTTCGTGTATGTAATTTTTTGTGCTTTAGCACGTTTTGAACAGTTTTGCTTGTTTTTATTTTCCCAAAGCTTCCTTACATAGACCTACATACAAAATGAATATATTTGCACATTATTAATTTCGTGCTTGCTGCTTTTGGCGCAAAAAGCATGAAAATAAATGTATTTTCACTTTTACAGTAATCAGTATTAACCAATTTTCCGATACAATGGTATCGCTCCTGGCTATCAAGAGTTATGCCTGATTTAATAAAGGAACCCACTTTGGCAGCTGTCCACGGAATGCTAAATCATTTGTTATTATCCATCTACGTGGGAAGCAAAGAGTACCGAGGGTTGAGCGCCAGAAAGCCTTAATTAAAAACATGCTATTTTGAGATAATCACCTTTCAAATATTTGGGACTTATTACAATACACTGTAGCACCCAAACTCCAATTTTAGTCAAATTAAGAGTGTTTATGAGTTATCTCTTTATGGTTATGAAAATCTAGGTTATATGGATTATCTTTGTACCAAAATATCAATTTGCCCAAAAACTTCCTTGAGTTCCCCCTTAAGAGGCCTTCAGAAATGCTGAGAAAATGTCTTTTATTATTCATTTTTACTGATTTTGTAAAGAAATCATTTCATGAAAGGGTTTCTATTATACATATCGACCCCGAGTAAGAGTAATGCCTTTTTTACTAAAAGAACCTCTTTTCCAGCTGCCATCAAAATTCTTAATGAAAAAACCAACAGAAACGTTTAAAACTTCATTCTTATTTCAGAAAGACATAGCTTTAGACTTTGATTTACAAAATTTACAAATTTATTCCTCATAATATCAAACCCGAAATCTGACCAAAAAAGGTAATGTTTCGGTATTGACTAAAACTTTTAGTGACAGATTATTGTTTGAAACTCCCAGGTTTAAATTTAAATTTAATATTGTGGATACGTATTCTTTGCTCTTCACTTAGACGGATAATTTCAAAGTATTTAGCATTTCATGGACAGCTGCCAAAAAGGATACTTTTATTAAAACAGGCATAACTCTTGAAAGCAAGGATCAATTTCAGTGATTCCTTTTTTCATATGAGTGGAAGAATATGCTTTTTCAATAAATGCTGTATTGGTTTGTCAAATTTGTTTGGTCTTTTTGTGGTGAACAAATATTCATTCACGATCAACTTCTTTTTGACTCAACCAATCCAATCACCCAAGTTTTCAGAGGATGAATTTTGGCTATAGCTTGGGTAAATCCAAACTGTACCAAAGTTTAAGCTTCAGTATGGATGCATTGACTGATTAGATTGATATACTGTACAGGTGCTGCATGCAGTTACACATTTTGGACAAGCATGCAATAAAGCCCCCCCTAGTTGTTTTTAGTCCTATCCCCCTTCCCTACTTCCTTGTCCATCTGCACTCAAAATAAAATCTTCAATTTCAATAAAATAATGATAATAGCCTCAGTGAACAATGAGCATTCATATATTGCTGCTTTTCTGTAAAAACATCTTTTTTTGTTCTTCCGGCCCTTCAGTATGTATAAATAAAACTGCCAATGGTTGTATACCGGGTGGTTCAAAAAGAAATTGACCCAAGTTCAAGATAACTTTTCAACCACATTTATGGTTTCAGAGAATTTGTGTTTACTTAGTCTTGATCAGCAGTAAATTTTAAAATTATCTTGAAAAAAATGGTACATTTATAGCTTGGTTATTTCTTCAGATATGGTTCATTACAGAAAGCATGCACAAAACTGCCTTGTCCACGGGAGCCTCCTTTAGTAGAGATGGAATGCACAAAATGGACTTACACAAGATTGGTCACAAATTGTGAAAAAAGGAGAAAAAGAAAACAAGGAGACATCTGAAACATCTGTCTGGTGCATAACACTACCTAAAGGACCTACGTTTCTTCGTTGAATGCGAGTGGCACATAGGCATAGATATTGGGATACTTTGTCAGGGCAGGCTTTTCAATTCTAAATCTAGAGCATGCTGTTTTGTTGAAGACAGAAACTAAAGGTCAGTTTTGTGCATGCATTCTGTAATTAATGAACCATATCTGAAGAACCAAACAAGCTTAATGTGCCATTTTTCAGGACAATTTCAAAACTTACTGCTGATCAAGACTAAGTTAACGCAAATTCTCATAAACTATAAATGTGGTTGAAAAAATACTTTGAACTTGGGTCAACTTATTTTTGAACCACCCGGTATAGAAAGATTTACTTTAAACATGCTGAAGGGCGGCCGGATGTAGATACAAGGTTTTGACAGAACAGAGATGACATGTGCCATTTTTTCCATCCTTGCCTTCAGTAATGGTTCACACTCCTAAAGAGTATGCCTACAGATACCTACCTATCATATGGATCTCTCTTTAAACACACTTCAACAAAATTATGAAAATCTGGTGAGAATAATCTGGTATAAGGATTCTGAAGATCCGCAGGTTTACTGCCTGTAGTCTGTTCTCCGTCTACAACCACGGTACCGGTCTCTTGCTCTGGTTTCTCGTCGGTCAGTGTAGTGCGGTCTAGTAATTTAGGAGTTGTACCGTTGAGTTTTTCTAGAAGCATCTGTGGTGCGATCAATTCATTGAATGGTTAGTGAGAGTGATGAATAGTTAGAGAATAAAGGTATCGTTTTTAGACCGTACCCATGTTATATAATCTGACATAAATGCGGGCAGTAGTATTATTTTAAGTGGAACAACGATGCCGCAGGTACGGTTTAAAAATAATAAATTTATTCTCATTCTTAAACAGTCATACCTTGGACATTTATTTAATCAAATGTGTACCTTTAATTGCCCACATTTGTCAACTGTTACATACTGTTAGTATTGAATAACCCACAAACATTCCATCGAATCCTGTGCGGTGAGTACACCATGCGTCGGCGTAATGCGCCGCATAAGCACGCTGGAAAAGGGCAGTAGACGTACTGCAAAGTGTGAGTTATGGAACAAAACTATAGTTACCATGCACCACTCAAGGATGGTCACCCTAATTAATGTACACCATTTAAGTTGTCTAATATAAATGTCGCTGATTCTCTGAGAACCAATGAAAATTGCTTAAACATTCTTGGCTGTTTTAAGAATGAGTATTGAAGCTTTCAGTCATATTGTCAAGTTTTCACATTGAAATTTATTATGACAGGGCTCAAATATTTTTTCCATCATATTTGGCCAAAAATAGCCCTTGTGTGTACAAGGGCAACAACGGTAGTACAACACACACACACCCCCACATCCCACACAGCGGACAATCAAAATAGAGAGTATTCTATAATTAAGCCTATTATCACGAGGTCAATAAATTATGGCGCACTGTATTCTACAGTTGCTCCAACAAACATCTTACCTTCATAGGAACCATATCAGAGAATGGCACACAACCGTTTGCTAATTCACACGCTGTAATACCAATGCTGTAGATATCAGATTTGGTGTCATAGCCTAGTACATTCTGATGGAGACAAAAACAAAGAAAGACATAAGAATGAGCGATGGAAATACCCACAAGACTTTCCACCCGGGGTTGACTAGGTAGGAACTACACACTTTGTGGAGTAAGAATATTTCTAACCCTAACTTTTACCAAAGGAAATAAATCAGTTGAAAACGTGGTCCTAGTGGGAATCGAACCATGGAACTCTGCATTGTAAGGCATGTATCTCAAACATTAGACTACAGTGAACTGGACAGGACATGGTTTAAATCCCTCTTATTAGGCTAAATTTTAAAAAGATCATTTGTCTCAAATCTCCCACGCTCGTTAGTTTATTGATGCGCATTAGAAAAACAAAAATCTTAAAAAATCTTTTCTTTTTTCATTGATCACATCATTTTAAATACAAAAGGTCACTTTTACAAGGATTTCAATATTTTATTTTAAAATAAATAAATAAAAAACGCATTCAGCATTAGGTTTTGAAAAACCGAAGAGCTTTGAGACAAAATTTTTTTTTAATATAGTCTTATTATGGAATTATCAGTACACATAATATGTGACGTGTTCTAACGAAACCAGACACAATTGGGCAAGATATCAAAATTGAGATAGTAATTGATTATTAAAGTAGAGATCTTCAGCTTTATAATGGTACCTCTCTTTTTTTAATCGGACTTCTCAAAGCGGATTTACATCATTTTCAAGTTCGTCTTTTTACGGTCTTTTAAGTTACTAGAACTAGGCTTTTTACTAGAACTAGGCTATTTTAAATCACTGAAACATACACTAAGGATGATTTTTTTTAAATCTAAATCGTTCACAATATTGTTATAAACACTCTGAAGATTAATTATTTACCAGAAACTCAAATTCCCAAAAAATTCACCCCAATTATGTTTTGGGCTATTTCTCAGTTTGGAGCTCTGCCCAATTCCGTCTGGTTTCGGTAGAACATGTCACATATTATTAATAGAGCTGCGATACACATGCTCGTCAACCCCGGGTTGACAGTCATGTGGGTATTTCCATTACTGCATATAAAAAAATGGGGGGGGGGAGCATTTGTTTAGGGTATTTTGGTTGGTTTGTAGTTTTCTTTTTTTAATGTTTTATTATCCATTGTCCTAACGAAAAAAAAGTTGTAGAAAATCCATTTCTCTATGGGATATCATTGCTTTAATAGTGTAGTAGTATGGTAGATTGTTGGTGTATCCTTGGTGTAAGATATTCATAAGTTGGACTTGTGAAAGACTCCTTTACGGAATAGCGCTGTATAATCCTTTAATCCTAATAAAAGAGTTTGAGCTAGGTAAATTCCGTGCAGACTTCCATTAACCCTAACCATCCTCAATGCACGGTAAAGTCTGTCTGTGCCAGCTGGCGTGGCACTTTTTCGATGAAATAATGGCCCAAGGCTACATAGTTGGGCTAATACACTGGCCCGAGTATGGTTGGCCCCCGTGGCGCACTGGTAGAGCGTTCGTCTTGCAACCGAGAGGTTGTGGGTTCGAGCCCCGGTGGCGGCGCCACTCTTTTTGTCCGCGTTTTTGTCGTTGAAAAAAAAATTCTTCAAAATGTGACTTAGGAGGTTAGGGTTAAGGATACACTAGGTTGTTACCTGTATTTAGCACTAGTTTTGTACTGCCATCTGCGTATCCAGACTCAAGCATTACAAGTGGCTAGTACCAGCGAGCCAGCATTAGTATACCTACGGAAGATATTATGATTACCCCCAAGGGCCCTCTAATTAACATTCAGTTTCTTTCCCCCACTCAGGGCTGGTTCTTGTTATGACATGGGCTTGTTTAATATATGACACATACCTGTTCTAATACTTCTGGTGCCAACCATGGCAACATCTTAACTGCTTGAGTTGGGAAGTTATGGACAGCCTGTAGGATCTGTCCATCCTCTATCATACTGATACAGGTACGCAGTCCACTCACGCACACCCTGCCTGAATGAGAGACTAGAATGTGTGAGGCATCTATACTCCTGCAAGAGGCATAAATCAAAGGTTAATTTGTTACTAAATGTAATAAAAATGATAAATTAGACAAATTCTGGAACTTATTTTCCGCAACTGCTACGTTGCATGTGAAACCATCCCACTTCATAAGACAAGCGACCTGTTATGATGTTGGAGTACATGATGGATGAAGACGGCTGGAAATACCCTGAAGGGCCTGTTCACAGGTCATACAGCACATCAGGAGATCAGCGAGTTGAATTAGAACCTAAACTATAAGATGTATTTGTGCTCTCAGCAGGCATGATATTTGTATCAGGTGAAAAAAATCTGAAATTCCATGAAATACTAAAAAACAGCGGACTATTATGTAAAATTGTCTAAATTTTGGCTAAATAGAGAAAAATATAGGCAGAAATATATAATTTTGAGAGTTAAAAATATATAATTTTGAGAGTTAAAAATATCTACTTTCCGATTTTTATCTACAAAATATCATGTCTGGCTCTTGAGACCTTACATGCGTGATATCATGACGTCGCTATTCTTTCAAAACCTATGTTTTTCCGGCCCTTCAGCATGTATAAAGTAAAACTGCCTACGGTTATGCATAGGAAGAGTTGCTTTATACATGTTTCGGGACAAGAGAACTTACAAGGTTTTTGATAGATGTGATTTTGTCACTTAAAAATGTTTAGAGCAGACCGCCTAAAGGTCATAATACATATAGGAAGTATTACTTTATACATGCTGAAGGGCTGGATGGAGATACAAGGTTTTGAAAGAATAGCGACGATGATGAGTTCACTCATTGGGAAAAAGGTTAGTTTGTTGCAGGATGAAATGAGCGCTATACTCTGTGGTGTCAGTGCATTACTAGTGATTGGTTCAGCACTTTCTGCGTTATGGCTGACATTCTTCTTTGATTGTGCCTATTTAAACTCTGTTGCATTGTAGTTAAATGTTTGATATTATAATGCGTTCTCTAGACTATGTGCTATAAGACATCACCTGTCAACTTGAGGTGACATAAAGTATAGCTCACTGCATGTGGATATATATTGCAATGATGAAATATGAGATAAAATCAATTAACCAGTTCACTGCTGCCCATTGACTGTGAGCTGAGGTCCGGTTTATTGCACTCTACACAGTGACTTTTAACTGGCAATATACTGGTCCAGGATGCATCATATGTTAATGTGAATAGCGCTATCACTTCGCAAATTTTGTCTTCTTTCAGGGGTGTGCCCTAACCCATATTTCTGTTACGATTTGGAAATGCGGGTGATTGAAATAAAATAAGCCGTCAACCTGTATATTTACGGTTTCCGCGCAGAATTGGAAACTTTATTAAGTACTGAAAATATTGCTCTACAAACCTGACAAATAGAAGGAGAAACTGAGATATTTAATTGTTATTTGTGGTGACAAGAATTTAAATTTTGTATTACTGGATTATTTTGGAAATACAATTGAATTTTGATAACCAGAAATGCAGTCAATCTAGAAAGTAACATTAAATATTGTTTATATTATATGTGATGCGATCTGTGAAAACCCGTCGGATGTCGCAAAATATGAAATAGGGATTATGGGTCAAATAAGAAAAATTTAAAAAAATAAAAACTTGTTTATTTTATTTTTTAGATTTTGTTTAGAACATTAATTTCTAATACTTTGTGTCATCACCTTTTATGAAATTTCACCTTCAAAAACTTTCTTAAGTCACTCTTCTAATTAGCCTTATAATGTTATTCTATTGAACTATGTATCTTTTATGGCCTGTTCTCATGATTTCCTGTTTTGTAGCTTTTTATGACATCACAATCATCATTCACTCATAACTTTTTTTGTAGTGATCGTAGAAAAATTATCAAAACAGTTCTGTAATCAGCACAGATTCAGCTTTCTTATGATATAAATATCTGCAATATGAAAAATCTCGACATGTGGCGGGTTTTCACAGATCGCATCACATAATAGTAAAAAAAATAAATGTACCTATGTACACAATTACATGTAGTGAGCTATCTTAAGGGGGGGGGGGGGGGGGGGGGGGTTCACCCCCCCCCCCTCCCCCCACCCCAAATGAAATATATCAAGTGCTGTAACTCCATAAACTATTAATGTGATGTTTATAAAAGTATACATTTTTGGAAAGGAAATGAGTTGGTGAATCCATTTGTGGTATAAAATTTCACTAATGATGCTGATTTTTTTTTAAAAATTGATCAAAGAATGTGGGACCAACATAGCAAAATCAGTTTTTGGTTAACAGTGCCGAAATTGTGAACCAAAATCATCTAAAGACAGTGCAATAATTTACCTTTTGATCAAATTGTTTCTGTTTATTACTAGAGAAGTGCAAAAGGTGGTTATTGCTTGTGCTTGGTGGTGATTGGTGCCCGGGGGGTCAGTGAACATACCAAGCGGGTACGCATCCGCGTCCAAAAAAAACATCGAAAAGGGTCCAGATTTCACCACACGACGTCGTCGACGTCTTTCTGAAAAAGGGGTACTTTTTAGGGGGCATCACACTTTAGGGTATCCATTACAGCATCGAGGTATCGACGTTTAGGGGTACTAATTGCCGGGCTAATTGTTGTATGTGTGACTTTTCAATAAACATGCAAAATGTTGAAAAAATCTTCAGTATTTCCCTACTTTTTGTATGCATTCTACATCATGCATATCACGTTCATATCTGTATAAATGACACATGAATTGAGATTATTTTGAGCATTACTATATACGCCGCCATTTAGGGGTGCATTATTGAGTGTTGGTAACGCCGTTTAGGGTAGAGTTTGTATGTGTTACGCCATTTAGGGGTATCAAAATAGTGTTTTGGTTTACGCCATTTAGGGTCCATTTCAGAGGTGCTTGGACGCGCATGTGTACCCACTTGGTATGTTCACTGACGCCCCCCCCCCCCCCCCCCCCCCCCCGGGATTGGTGGTGATGGCCTAAATAGAAACATGCTATCACCACCTTTTTCACCACCTTAATGACCACTAAACTACCCAGGTATTTCAGGGTACTTATTGGTGTTGATTTTAGTGATGATCTAGAATAGAAACAGACTGCGATTTTTTTAGTGGTGATGACATTCCACGCATCGAGTTATGCTTGCGCACCATGCGTGAACACATTTTGCGTGTATGTTTGCAAATATTTTGGTGAACTTCCAGCATCACCACCGTTTGGTGCAGAATATAGTTAAAGGGGCGTGTACATCTCAAGTGTTTGTCCTGGACAAAAATCACATGACTCCCTACGTATCTGAGTCTCCGTATTCCCATGTAATAATACCCATGGTGCAATAGAATTTTAATCGACAAAACGTAATGTTGAAATTATTGTACGAACGAACTGTGTCTAGAATAGTTTCAAAAAGAAGTGCAATGCATAATAATGAAATCAGAATTACAATCTCCTTCAGCATATAATCAACTTTTGGGCGATAACCTTTGATAAAAACGCACAACAATCGAAATATAAAGCATTTTAGCCTCCGATTTCAGTGATATTCGTATTTTAAACTCTATCTAATTTTATTTTAAAACTGATTCATGTATAGTTTTCATTAGCTCAAATGGTAGAGCGCTGGCTTCACAATCATGAGGTCAGTGGTTCGAATCTTGTAAATGTCTTTTTCTTTTTGTTATTACACCTTTTTGTTTTAATAACAGGATTGCTTATAATCGTTCGCTATATTTATTGAATTTTGAATGATACTTTTTTCATTTGCAATTTCACTACGATAAAGAATGTCCTGTAGGCCTAAATATAATTGTGTTGATTGAACCATGAATGAACTATGGAGTCCCTAGCAAGTCTATATGGACATGGTCTGCAAAGACCAATTGTTATGTAAATAAGAAGCCAGTCGGCTTATGTCCTTGAATCGATTTTTTTTAGTTCCTTCAACACAGATTGTAATTTGCTCCAATCTTCAAAAAAGAGAGTTTTATCTTCAAAAATACATTACGCAGTTCACGGCTTACGCGGCCTGGTATGGGCGACAGTATTTTGGTGTAGATTTGATACCGTGCTGAACTCATCATGCTCATCGCTGCAAGAGCGCAATTATAAAATGCTGTCCGCTGTCCTAAATCTCTCTCGTCTTGACTCCCGGTCTTGAGCACATCATAACACAATATTTGTATTGTGCCACTACTGTGAGACTAAATAAGTGGGTATGCCGACTATAGTTTTATGTCAAAACTCAACATAATTGAGGCGACCGACGTAACGGATGCGCCAAAAAGTGGCTCTATAGTTGTAAAATAAGCTGAAACCATCTAAAAATACTCATTTATTGTTTTGTTCATATACTTATACAAAGACCGTTTGAACCAATATATCTATCCATTAATATATCCATCTATCTATATATCTAAACACGTTCTTTTGATACCCTTTTAAACTTCAGTGAAATAATTCAACAAGTTAAAAAAATATATCTGAGGCCCCATGGCCATATGAGCTAAAATTTTTGATCGCATAACTTAAAATAAGACACATTGATTCAACATGGTAAACACGTGCTGATAATTTTTCAGATTTAATTTTTTATATTCATGATATGCGGCTTTTGCAAAAACAAATTGTCAACAAAACTTCAGTTTTATGCTAACATTAAATACATGAGACGTACTCCAAAGTGTTCAAAATCTTCAGTTGTATGCTAACACTAAATAAATGACACGTATTCAGAGAACATTTCAATGTCAAATGCGCAAATTGTCCAATTTCCAATTTGGTGCATTTATTCATATACAGGCTGTCCCAAAATGATATAGTAGGCTGCGCCTACCCATCGATGCCCCTCATTAAAATCAATGAGATTCAGGTCCAGGTTTTTTCATAATCTTTGACATAACCATTTCATTAAAATGTTACGATCACGAATATTGGCAAAGTACGAAAGGGTGGGGGTGTGTGTGTGTGTTAACACTTTCCACGCGGCAGGCGTCTATGAACCGAACAAAATGTTTCAAAAATGTCAAAATGATTGAATTTCCATCACCATATTTGGAATCACCACAAGAAATGCATTAAAATAAGTACAAATATACCTAGTATTGATTCACTAATTCTTGAGATTACTTGAAATTTCGGAAAGGCTTTTGAAACATCTGTTTTGTGTGGTAAAACTAAAATAGCCGCGTGGAAAGTTTTAAACTTGTTTTTAAGAAACATAAATAGTCTCTCAATGCCTTGTCTGCTATTGTTCCCTTTTGTTATGAACTGTTGTTCGTTATGGTTGTTCAAATCATTAACATCCTTCAATTTGAAGAGTAAAAATGGATCGTCACACATCACATAAGTTTGACGAACTTCTTTAAGTGTTAGGGTGTACTTTGTTTTACTTTGATTTCATTGCAATATTGTAGATTCTTTACAGTGGGTGTGGTTTTGGATGTCACTGGACTGTGATTGGTGGTTTTTTTGCGGATTTTCATCCGATACGCAATATATATTATGAGACATTTAGGGCGGGGCTTGATTCGTTTGAATAATGATACATTCAGTGCGCATGATCATTGCGTTAGCGTCCCCTACACAAAGTCGCCGGCGTATGCGTTGTGCGTGTAACCCAGCGTTGCCATATGCGCGTGTGCTAAAGAACGCAATTAATTCGAAGCAAGAAGTTGGTAAACAGCTCGATGGATTCGCCGATTTTATAAAGGGGGAAAGTTGTTGTACGTTTAGAGAATAAAACATAGTTCTTAGCTGTTTTGCTATAGACGATGGTCTTATAGGGTCTTATAGTGTATATAGGCTGTACCATATTTGGAGTCGTGTATGGTCGCCGCAGGTGGCAATACACGACGACACAAATATGGTACAGCCTATACATTATAAGACCATCGTCTATAGCAAAACAGCCAAGAACTATCTTTTATTCTCATTCTAATATTAATTTTAGTTTATTAGTTATTTTGATCTTTTATCATAAAATAACGCAGTTTGTTAGATTTATTTTAAACAAACAACAACAAATTTCCCCCTGTATAAAATCGGCGAATCCAGCGAGCTGTTTTCCAACATCCTGCTTCAAATTAATCGCGTTATTTAGCACACACGCACCTGTCATCGCTGCGTTATACCCACAACGCATACGGCGGCGACTTTGTGTAGGGGACGCTAACGCGATGACGCGTTGATCATACGCGCTGAAGGTATTATTTTTCGAATGAATTAAACCCCGCCCCAAACTATACAACATTGTCTCATAATGCATGGGCGAGTCGGCTGAAAATCAGCCAAAAAACAATCAAATTGCCTGCTGACATCTCAAACCACACCCACTATATAATAATGTTGTTTGATTATCATGTTTGTTGTTAAAATAAATCTAACAAACTGATTAAAGACCAAAATAACCAATAAACTAAATATGAATGAGAATCAAACATAGTTCTTAGCTGTTTTGCTATATACGACTCCATGGTACAGCCTTTACATTATAAGACCATCGTATACAGTATATAGTATTAGAACTATATTTTATTCTCTAAATACAAATCTGATGTTGGTTTGTATACAGGGTGAGTCAAAATATTCAGGTCCCGTTTTTAGAAAATCACGACAAATACTTTTGTTAAAAATTAATCAATGTCTTCATTGCATATATGAGTACACTAGCTACTTCTTTATACTTGATGAAAGTGTTCCAAATATACCCCATTGTCCATTGTAGGCATTGTGAATACCAACACGCCATTGATTGACATTTCAAAATGCGTGAGTTAAACTTTTGCATTCATAGAGGTGCCTTGGAAAAGTGCACATATCTCCCGTTTGAAATGACCAATTTGAATTAAATGAAATTCAAGTTATAGCTGACAATGCGTTCGTACTGTGCATATTAATAAATTATATTATTTTTATGCATATTAGCTGGTTTAAAATATCGGTTGGGCCCGCTGAGAGCCTTGCTTTTATTTTGAAATAGGATTGCGTACAAGTAGCGTATAGTCAGTGTCATAATGCTATGGTCAACTCCATTCTATGCGTGCGAACTTGTGTGCATTCGTATGTGCGTGAACCCAGAGGTGCGTACCGAGCACATTCAAAACATGACCGCGCGTCAATCGTGATATCGTCACGCACGTTATTTAGCACATTTCAGGCATCTGGACGCAGCTCCGCGAATAACGACGAAACATGCTCGCGTGAAATAGCTTGAATTTAGTAATATGTCATTATATATACCATTATGACAGTGATTATAGACAGTGAAGCTAGCAGTTAGCATTTGCGCAAACGCGACACGCAACGCGTTACCACGGTATGATTACGCGGCAGTACGCGCAACGCACAATGTTGTTCAATTCTAGTGGCATTTATGAGCCAAATCTGAGAGGTTTTTTGCTGTTTTTGGAGCAAATTGTTAACCAATTTCACTGGAATAAACTTCAACACACCGTTATTTCCTCGATATTGCATGCAAATTATGCGCCACTTTGATCAAAACTAACGGAGACATAAGGATAACAAACACACACAACCCCACACAGATTTATAGTAAGATGCTCGCAGCAGCAATGAACATGATGAGTTCAGCACTCAGTCAGTGGCGTACCCAGCTTTTGGAAACTGGGGGGGGGGGGGGGGGGGGGGATAGTTACGAAAGTCATGATGTACCGACAAAAAAATGACCCAATTTTCTTCTTCTCGTCAGCAGCTGAAATATTGAAAAGTGGGGGTAGCGATGACATTGTCAACAATAGCTGGAAAAAAAATCGCCTGGTAGAAATCGCAAATCTACCCAGTCAGAAGTCAAGGCATGAAAATACCGTCTATTTTGTTCGTCCCGGCCGTCAGTGAAGTGAGATTTAAAATTTTAAAAAATAGAAATCGGATCATTTACAACTCGCGATTGTGAAGGATTGCCTCCATCAATTTTTGATCATCTTAGGCTCATTTTGAAGGGGAAGTCCTAATTATGTAAGATGTCATTTCCGATTTAATAAAAAACACGATTTTTGTTACTATCTTTTAGTCGATAAAGATGTATTTTCAATGCGATCGTAAACATCGTATTTTTGATGATTTTTAGACGTCATAGCAAAAACATTATGCACAAGAAATGTTCCTAACGTATTAAACTTGATCAAAAATATGTTTATTTGTAATACATTTTTGGACAGGGGTCAGGGCCACGACTTTTATTCACCTACGGTAAAAATATACGCCATTTTCCAACACACAGAGACTAAATCGTTTTTTCTAAAAAAAGGTATTCAGCAGGATTCGAACCGAGGAGGGGAGAATCTATTAGATTACTAGTCCATATTCGTAACCGCTCGGCCATAACTACTTACTGACGTGTCTATGTGTTCTCTATAATAATGAACTAGTGGTGAACTATTGAGGATTCGACGAAATTTTAGCCAAATTGAACCCAGTTTCTAAATTGTATTTTAAATGTGAAAACGGTGTCGCTGCAAGCTAGGTTTGGATTCAACGTAAAGAGCAATAAATTGATGATCGTGGAAGGTTATTAATTTAAAGCTTTTAATGAGACAGGGGTCATGGCCACGGGAAATATCCCCCTAGTCACATGACGTTGAACCACATTTAAATGCCTTAATGTTGTCATTGTATAAGGCTGACATTTTGGCATAATGAATTGCACGATATCGACATCCGCTTTTCAAGGGAAAAACAATTCTCTTCGTATCAGTAGACTCACTCAACGTTGGCATCTGACTGTACCGACGGAAGCTCAAGTTTACCGACGGGGATATTTCAGGGGGGGGGGGGCACCGGCCCCTGGACCCCTGGGTTCGCCACTGAGCACGGTATCAAATCCACGCCAAAATACAGTCGCTCACACCAGGCCGTAAAAGCCGTGAACCGCGTAACGTATTTTTGAAGAAACAACTATCTTTTTTTTAAGTTTGGAGCAAATCAGCAAATACAAATATCGGTCGTATAGGAAATAAGAAAATCGATTCAAGGACATATTAGCCGATTGGCTTCTTATTTACATAACAATTGGCCTTTGCAAATCATGTTCATTGATAGACTAGCTAGGGTCTCCATAGTTCAATCGAACGGAATAGTCAACACAATATATTTAATAGGATATTCTTAATCGCAGTGATTGCAAAAGAAGAAAAAAGTGTCATTCAACATTCAATAAATATTGCGAACGATATGCAATCCTGTCAATTTCTAAAAATAAAGTGTAAATAACAAACAGAAAAAAGTATAACAATCCAAGGATTCGAACCACGGACTTCATGATTATGAAGCCGGCGCTTTGCCGACTGAGCTAATGAAGACTACACATAGATATTTAGAAAATAAAATACATAAAGTTCAAAATACGAATATCACACGAATCGGGGCAAAAATGCGGGCTAAAATGCTTTATATTTCGATTGTTGTGCGTTTTTAACATAGGATTATCGCCCAAAAGTTGATTATATGCTGAAGGAGATTGTAATTCTGATTTCATTTTAATGCATAACACTACTTTTCGAAACGATTCTAGACACCTTAGTATTTCGTTCGTACACAAAATGTTGGCCATTACGTTTTGTCGATTGAAATTCGGCGCGGCAAATCTATTGCACCATGGGTATTATTACATGGAAACACGGAGACTCAGATACGTCGGGAGTCATGTGATTTTTGTCCAGGACAAACACTTGAGATGTACACGCCCCTTTAAGGTTCTTAGGTAAAATGTTGATTGTTTGGGGTCCAAAATGGTGTGGGGCTTGAGCTGACTAGGGTGGGGGGGGGGGGGGGGGAAGGGGGGAGGTCCATGCTGCCCCCACACCACCACCATGGTGATGGAATAGAAACACTCTTTTAGACAATTCAAGTCAAGGAACTTTGAACAATACATTCATTTCCTTGTTGTAACATGAGGTGCATTGTAATCTTTGAAAAGAGGTCATTGTACAAAATTTGTTGTGCATATTCAGTGTTGCCAAAACCGCTGCCTAGTCGCGGAATTTGGTTATTTATTACCCCTGCGCCCGGCCATAAAAACGGGTGCCGCTGCCTGAAAAAAAGTTGGGCTAACCAATGTATTTGTATGGGCTCAACGGAAATTGTGCTCATTTTTGTTGTGGGCCGCGACCTAGAGGGCACTTGTGCCACGGTTTGGGACAAATATCTCTTGGCAACACTGTGCATATTACTGTAACCAGCATTTTGTTTCGATTTTCTGCTATAGAAATCTTTCAATGTTGGAGCAAAACCCCAACCTAGATGTCAAGCATATTCGAAAGGTATGGAAAGTGAAAATAGTATGGTTTAATTTTGGTTTTGTTTATTTGTTACACGGAACAACAGATTTGTTTCATATTGTCGCTGTTCTGTAAAAACCTTATGTTTTTCCAGCGCTTCAGCATGCATAAAGTAAAATTGCCCAACGGTTATGCATAGCAACGTTGCTTTATATGTGTGGTGGCATGGGAAAACCCTTCACATGGTCATTTTCTAGCAACTTGTGTTTTTTCTTTGGCAGAGAGCTTCATACTCTTCCGAGTATAGGGCTGTTTACATTTTTCAGAAATTCCATCTAGAACTACAGTTATAGTATTTTAAAGTCGGCAAGTTTAAACGCAACACTAAAAATTGAAACTGACAATTCAAAGGTGTACACAAAATCTTTTAAATGCTCTAAAATTAATAAAACTACATTGTTATATCACACAGAATAGCTTGTCATATGAAAAGGACTTTTGATATGAACCTAGTTTTTTGCGATATTATTAACAATTGTAAGTTCTTCACTTTTAAAATCTTTACAATGCATTGTCGGAATTCACAAGTGGTTACCATGGTAACAATGTCATTTTACATAAACATAGCATTTTACACATAAAATTTGATAAACAAGGTTCAGAAAATTACTAAAATAAACTTAACATCTGGAATTTTGCATAAAAAACTCCTGGAGACTAAAGTTCAAGGTATAATCTCTATCTTGGGACCAAAGTTGGAAAATTAACTTGGAACTAATTTGTTAGGAATATTTTGGTATGACCCAGATATCTCAATATTAACACTAGCGACTTCCGACGGGTTTTCCCATACCACCACACACTATGTTCAGGGGCAAAAACACTTACAAGGTTTTGATGTGTTTTTGGCCCGTTAAAAAGGTTATACATAGGAAGGGCCGGATGGAGATATGAGGGTTTAACAGGAACAGTGACAATATGTAATTTAAAGTCAAGCCCTTTACAGGTAAAATCTGCAATTCAAATTGTGATTTAATATCACTTCCTTGTTAAGGGGGTGTGGACCCTCAGCATAGCCTCCGTAAAACTGCCGTAACGTCTTCATTATTCATTTAATCTATATAAAAGTACCGTACTGACGCGTGTATAGTCCCACCCTGTTTTTACCCCCAAATATACGTTAATTAGGGGGTGGGACTTAAATCGGGTGCCCATGTGTGCATGAAAATTAAAATCTAGATTTCACAATTTGAACTATCAAATTTTAGTAACAAAACACAAGGAAATACAGGCATTAATTCGCTCACGAGTTTTTATTTGGATATTATTATTGTTTACATCTTCTTACGATCGCGCGCCATTTCGTTATGATTCCTTGTATCCGTTGGCGTTTTCATACTTTTTCTAGTTATTTGAAGATGAAACTCTATCTTTGTTGGTTTGGCTTTGATGGTACGTGATCAAATATCAAGTAGGAAATCTTTTTGCGTCAGTGTTTGCTACATATTTGTGCAATAGCATTGCAAATCTTCAAAAGTGTGTCGCATTTCGAGATCCTACGCCAGTTAAATCGAACGCTACACTTGGTTTTATGCACTCGGCAGGTTCTTGCGGGGATGATTTCTACTCCCAGACCCTCACGGAGTGCGGGATAATACGGGTACCCATTATACGCACGTATATAATGATCCGTGTCACGTAAGAGAAATTGCACAGGGATAACTCATGCCTACTTTTAATAAAGTTCAATGATGTTTGTATCCGGCTGAGTTACTGAAAGTAATTTTTCTAAGACTTGTACACTACTTTTTACCCCTGGGACTTTAGACGGGGGCCATCCTAGTCTGAGATATAAGCTCAATTAGAGGGTGGGACTTAAATCGAGTATGGGACTATACACGCATCAGTACGGTATACATTGTTTTGCAGAAAAGGGTTCAATAAATCCAACCATGATAATGAAATTGACCATTTTGGAGATAATTATCAAAACACATTTTTTTTATCCATATTAGGTTCTGCAAAGATAACTCAAAATATATGTTGTCAAATTTTGTCATACTAGTTTTTATAGGTTTTCCCGATCAATTTAGAAATTGAAGCATTCTATTTAGTATTTACGTAGTTTCAATTCGCGCTAAATTGATTGAACGTTTTAGAATGAATGTCAATTTCCAAATAAAAGCATTCTATTTAGTAATATCCGCATTCAACCAAGACATGCGCTCATGTCAGTTCGCAATATAAGCAATCAATGTAATGTTTTTGTCACGCTTTTAAATATTACTGCAATCAAATTCGCAAGCGATCGCGGTACGTGTCATCTCGTGCATTCGAATTCATTTGTATGCAAACAATTACCCGATAAATGCATTCTATTAAGCAATACTAAACGATTTATGCCTTATTATTCGTATCATTATTCGTCAAACGAAAACCAAAAAGCGCCAACACAGTGATGAAAATCCCTAAAGACCTCAAAACATAATCCACAAATTAACGATATGTAATAAATATACAATTATGTATACAAAAATGTATGTGAGAAAAGAGAAGAGAAAGATGAAAGATAGGCGTAAATGTTTACATTGGTGTAACCAATAATGGCTACACTTTTAAATCAGAATAGCAAAATATGATGGAAATGTTATAAGAGCATTTTCATAGACACATAATGCATTAAGTCCATTTAGACAGCGGAACCTGGTGGAGGGGGATCCCTGAATTTCATGGCCTGGCCCCTCTACACCCCTCACCTAAAAAATGCCAAGTACCACATAGAACATTTTGATTAAAATGTTTGCATCCCTCCTAAATGGTCTCCACCCCTCCGCGACTAATCGTTGATGATTCCGCCACCAACAATTTTTATAAGCAGGATAGGCCTCAAATTGACTTTCCTTGAATGTCACCCATTGACTGTTAGACAATATTCACTTTTAAAGACATTTTTGTATGCGTCTTATATCCAGTCAATTCCTCCTGAGAGGAAAACATTCGCCCCCACCCAGTCTTATACGTCTCAATAACCATTTTACCCTTTTTACAATGAATCAAAATGTAACCAGGGACAGTCGACTGTCCAGATTGAACACATCGGCTTTTAATAGAATTTACAAAATATTAAATTGATTGCGTATAAATGAAAATGAAAATGTAATTATGACCATTAAACCTTGTGCACGTACACACAAGCGAATTTGAATGCGTCAAAATGAAATTAAATACTTGAAAATGAAATTGATCGATGTTAAAATGAAATAGAATTCACGTAAATGAAATTGAATGCTGTTATAAGGAAATAGAAATATACGTTTAGATAATCATTCAATTTAGCGCGAATTTGAATACCGGAAAGCTAATTTGGTTGATAACATTTTCAAATTGGCCGGGAAAACCTATATTATAATCCTGATAACATTCCCTAGGAAGCTTTTTTGATTTATTTTAATATCTTATTTAGTTTTTGAGTTATAGACCCAAAAAGTACCAACAAATGTGATTTTTTTTTTTACCTCCAAAATCATGAAAATCACATTTTTTGGCACTTTTGGGTCTATAATTCAAAAAATAAATAAGATATTAAAATAAATTTAAAAAAAGCTTCCTAGGGAATGTTATCAGGATTATAATAAAACTAGTATGAGAAACTTTGACAAACTATATTTTGAGTTATCTTTGCAGAACCTAAAATGGGTCCAAAAAATGGTTTTTTTATAATTTTCTCCAAAATGGTCAATTTCATGTTCATGGTTGGATTCATTGAACCCTTTTCTACACGAAAATATATACATTTTTATAGATTAAATGAATAATGAAGGAGTTACAGCAGTTTTATGGAGGCTATACCTGAGGGTACAACACCCCCTTAAAGGCTACACTACTCAATGACACTAACCCAATATGTGACCATCAAGTACAAAGTCGGCAGAAAAAGTTCTGAGATATGGCACAATGAACATTTCAATAAACAATAGGAAACAAAGGAATTTCAACGTTTTTATCTATTTTGCATTTCCTATGTTCAAGCAATATAAACATGTATAATACATCATTGTAAAGCTGGTTTTCAGGACAATTTTGTTGTTTTATATCTCAAATTATGTTCAGGTTGACTTTACATCCCATTTGTGATGGATGGTCATGTATTTTCTGCCAATATCAAATATAAACACTATGGATGCAGTTTGATGTAACTCAAGTACTGCAAACAAATGTGTGGCATTGAGGATGGTTAGGGTTAATAAAATCATACATGGAAAATTTGGAGAAAAAAAAAAAGAGAAAAAAATATTCCGTTAACCCTAACCTCCTAAGTCACATTTTGAAGAATTCTTTTTTCAACGACAAAAACGCGGACAAAAAGAGTGGCGCCGCCACCGGGGCTCGAACCCACAACCTCTCGGTTGTCAGACGAATGCTCTACCAGTGCGCCACGGGGGCCAACCATACTCGGGCCAGTGTATTGGCCCGACTATGTAGCCTGGGGCCATTATTTCATAGAAAAAGTGCCACGCCAGCTGGCACAGACAGACTTTACCGTGCACATTTGCGGCATTGAGGATGGTTAGGTTAAAGTGTACTTAAGCTCACAGGAATGCATCAATTCTTTGTTGGAATGAATTGCATCGTATACTTGTCTTGAAACCCTTTATTATACCTTGTAATTGGTGAATACCTGATAGGAGCTAATGTATACTTTAACCAAAATAGACGTCTACGTCTCTCTAGGGTCCTATTGCATTAAAGTTAAGATTCATCTTAAGAAGAGTGATGCTTCTTTAAGTGTTCAACTCTTCTCTTAAGTGAATTGTATAATAATTCATGATTCAATATTCATGAAATAGGACCCATGTTAAGTTTTGACCTGGGTCCAACTCTATTGAGCTCAACTTAGGAAGAATTCATTAATACACTTCTGGACAAGGCTTAAGAAGAGTTACTCTACTAAAGTCATTTAAGAAGCATCTTATAGTTTATGCAATAGGGCACAGGACACAGTGTCCCTCATGATCTCCATTAGTCATCATTAGTATTAGAAGGTCCAGATGAAACATATATCATGTTATCAACAAAACCGGAGCTTTTCCTATCCCGACCGACATCATCAGTTCCAGTCTTGGCATGATTATATATTAACCTCGCTATATATGGGAGGTTGAGGAGCAGCGGGTGAAGTGACGTCTTGCAATGCATCTATGTCAACGGATTTGTAAATATTAGTGTCATCTTCCCTCGAGTAAGCTACATCATCAGCGTTGATGGGACCAGACGAAATATACAAGATATTATCGACGAATCCGGAACTCCCTCTATGACTTTCATCTTTGTTATCAGACTCTTTAACTTCATCAGTCTTAACACCTTCGTTGACCTGGCTGTAGACAGGTGGATCCTTATTAACTTGAAAGTAGATAGGTGTATCCTTGTTCACTTGAGTATGGACAGGTGAATTAGAGGCCCCTGGTGACGATTTGTCAAATTGGGTGGTCTCATAAACAGGCATGTCGTCATCTCTTGATTCAGAACCGTCTTGATTGGTTGACGCTGAGCTTGATTGTGGAGCGTGTGACGAGAAGTTCAGATCTGCGTTTTCGTAAATGTTGTTGTCTCTGGAACTGGACGCAACCTCACTGGAATTGTCAGGGTTATTAACAACCGCATACACGGAATCATCTTGATTGAGAGTTGGTTGAGTTAAATGGGATCCAGGTGAAAGCGAAGCCTGTGAGTTGTTGACCGTGTCAGCTGGCCTTTCTGACAATCTAAAACTGTTTGCAGAATGTACTGGCGTGCTAGATTGAGTTTCAGATTTGAATAGTTTGAATTGTAGTATAAGTACTGCTATCAATGTAATGATAAAGACACCACCTATGGTGCCACCTACAATGGCTATAATGGCTATAGCAGAGACATTCTGCATGGCGCTATTCGAATCAGAAGCAGGTAGATCAGTAGTTGGTACAGATATTGTTGGTTGCGGTAACACTGTTATAGGTCCAGCAGCACATGAACGATAACCAGTCGGAAACGTATTGCTTGTCATAAAACAGGAGAATGTAGCGCTATTGTCATCCGTAGTGATTGTCCATGTCGCAGTTGCATTACCAAGCTCTTTTGTGGTGCCGTCTGGTCTTTGAAGTTTTAGTTCCAAGTTAACACCAGGTACAGATTCACCAACCATACAGTTGACGGTAGCTTCAGTTCCTTGTGTCAAGGTAGTAGATGGTGCAATACTGCATTCTGGGTAATTCAGTGCTGGTAGGTAAGAATTTATGGGTACTGTTATTTGGATCATCTCTCGATGTGTCTCTCCAATTTGGACATATTCAGCTTGACATTGGTAATCACCTTCATCCTCTTTGACAGCATTTCTAATGTAGAACTTGCTGAAGGTAAATCCATCCTCTGTGAATTTGTTTACGCTATACCTCGATAGATCAGCTTCTACCAGGTCATTATTCTCAGCCATTACATTATTGTTAAACATCCATTTCAGCTTACGCTCTGTACTTCCTGTAGAAAACAAACATCTACACTGCACAACTGTGAACAGACCAAGAGGGGGATAATTGAACTTCCAATATATAAGCCCAAACCGAATAATTATAGGTCCAACAGAACACTCACGGCGTGCAGTTGGAAAGGTGTCACTTGTCATCACACAAACAAACGTTGCATTATGGTCATCAAACGTAACAACCTGTGTAGAAGTCTCATTACCAAGTTGTTTGTAGGTTGTTCCATCTGGTCTTTGAAGTTTTAGTTCCAAGGTAACACCAGGTACAGATTCACCAACCGTACAGTTGAAGGTAGCTTCAGTTCCTTGCGCCAATATAGCAAATGGTGCAATACTGCATTCTGGGTAATTTGCAGCTGGGAGATATGAATCTATTTCTATGGTGACATTTCTTGTATATGAATATGGAAAGGATCCATGTAAGTTATTTTTGTTTACATCATATGCAAGCTGACAGTGGTAACTTCCCTCATCATCTTTCACTGCGTTTCTTATTTCAAGAGTGAATCTTCCATAATTATAATATGACACTACTGCATACTTTGGTGAGTCAGCTTCTTTCAGTTCATCATTTACAGATAATGTTCTGTTTGAAAACATCCACCTGGTTTCCTTATTATTGCTCCAACTTGGAAATGAACTTGTGCACTGTACAAATACAACTGGTCCATATTTGTCATCATCATATACCATTGGCTCTGATACTTCAACTGATTGTGCTATAGCAAGACTAACAAGACCAAGAGTTATCATAACCATTAATAGAGATACGGTAGTAGTAGTCAGCATGATGTTTGTCTGCTTTGGAGCAATCATGATGAGTGTCTATCCCCTTTACAATGGTAGTATATTAATGATAGGATTGAATGGCGAGCAATCATGATGAGTGTCTATCCCCTTTACAACAGTAGTATATTAATGATAGGATTGAATGGCGAGCAATCATGGTGAGTGTCTATCCCCTTTACAATGGTAGTATATTAATGATAGGATTGAATGGCGAGCAATCATGGTGAGTGTCTATCCCCTTTACAACAGTAGTATATTAATGATAGGATTGAATGGCGAGCAATCATGGTGAGTGTCTATCCCCTTTACAACGGTAGTATATTAATGATAGGATTGAATGGCGAGCAATTGTTAACACTATCCACGCAGCAGGCGTCTGCAGACAACATTCCAAATATTTCACAAAATGTTTCAAAAATGTCAAAATTGTTAAATTTCATGACCATATTTGGAATGACCATGTGAAATGCATTGAAATAAGTACAAACATACCAAGTATTGTTTCAGTAATCATTTGGATAGACCTTGTAAGTTAGGAAAGGTTTCTGAAAAATCTGTTTTGTATAATATGGTAAAACCAATAGTCGCATGGAAAGTGTTAAGTGAAATTTTGTTTTGACACATGAGCCTATGCAATAAAACACTTTATTGTGGGTTTGGATTGTTTAATTAGTTTCCTTCCTCTTCCCTTGATCGCTTTATAGTTATAGGATGAAGTCGTCAGGAAAAAGGGTGTGATCTGTGAGGGCGTAGTCCCTTTGGTGATTCAATACATTTTTAAAATCAATTTAATATGAAGAATGGTTATATGGTTATGATCATTCAATAAGAAAACATTGATATTTAAATAATACTTAATTTTAGGTATCTACATTTAGTCTTGATATTAACGCATAATAGTTTATGGTATGTCTCTCATTCTCATCACTGACTATATATTGTACTATCAAGCCATTGGGATTGGGATTTGGTATCGCTCAAGCCTAGCATAGGGGCTTTACTTGTAACCAAGGCAATGTACCGATGTTTGTATAGTGATACACAGTGCTGTATATCAGAAAGTATCGGTGGTCAAATGGTAAAGCGCCTGTTCTAGAAAACGGGAGATTGTGGGTTCTAGTCCTGCGTCAATGAAAGTCCTCGATGGCGTGTCTAAAGGACCAATCCAGGGCTTGAATTAATCGAAGACATCGAAGGCAATTTCCTTCGATGCTCGATGCCCCAGTTAGTTGCCTTGATGCCCTCAAATTATGGATGTTTTCACTCCATTCAAAAGTACATAATGGCCTTGGATAAAGTCGGTGCCCCTTTCAAATTGCCTTAAATTGCCTGCTCTTTTCATTTCTTATTTCAAGGCCTGGACCCATCACCCCTCCCCCTAAAATTAGATCGTGTTGGTGGCAAAACTCTACACACAATTGACAAGTTTTGAAAAATTGAAACGTTTATGAAAAGTGAAAATGTTTTGCTACCTTTAGAAAGTTTTCCCTTTTCAATATCATGTTTACTTTTTCCAAAACAATCACATTTCCCCAAAATGATGTTTTCAAAAAAAGGGGCACTTTTCAAGGTCCTATACAAGAAAATTACAACAATGTCTCCAGTGCTTTTTTAAAATTAATTTCAACTGTCTTAATTTTCAATTAAAAGCAAGTCTCTTCTTTCTTAAGCGGGTCTTTATTTGATTAAAAAAATAATTACGCATGACTAGCCCATTGTGTCCACTATTCACGTCAATAACGTCCGTGTATCGTGCCACTTTTCAGAAAACATCATTTTGGGAAATGTGACTGTTTTGGGAAAAGTAAACACAGTCACATTTCCCCATAGAAAAAGGGCAACTTTGTGTGGATAGCCAAGAGTTTTCCCTTTTCTTGATAAATGTTTCAATCTCTCAAAACGTCTAATTGTGTATGGGGTTATGCAAACAAACTCATATAGGATCTTGAAAAGTGCCACTTTTCCTAAAACATCATTTTGGGGAAATGTGACAATTTTGGGAAAGTAATAATGATAATGAAAGAAAGGAAAACTCTCTATGGGTAGCCAAGCATTTTCCGGCCCTTCAGCATGTATAAAGTAAAACGGCCCAACAGTTATGCATATAAAGTGTTCCTTTATACATATTCAGGGCAAGAGCACATTTACAAGGTATTGATAGATGTGTTTTGGCAGACGGCCCAAAGATTATAGAAGTATAGCCCGTACTATTACGGACGTCGCAGTCAAGTGGTTAAAGCGATGGCTATGAAACACTTGGAACTATTTTGAGAACAATCATGATGAATCTCTTCTTCACTAATCAATCAATCAATCAATCAATCAATCAATCAATCAATCAATCAATCAATCAATCAATCAATCAATCAATCAATCAATCAATCAATCAATCAATCAATCAATCAATCAATCAATCAATCAATCAATCAATCAATCAATCAATCAATCAATCAATCAATCAGATGATCTCTACTTACCTATGAACATATCCCATCTTATGTATATAATCTAAAGCTTGAAGTACATCTCTAATGATATGAGCAATTACAACTTCACTAAATCCATCAGGAAAAGTGTAATCTAACATGTCTCTCGTTGAGCCTAAAATGACAAATAACACAAACACCATTATTATTCTCGTTATCCACAGCAACATTTCACCACATTGCATGCAAATTGATCAATTAAATAACTCGCTAACATCATATTATTATTATTAATAATGATTTGATGTAACATTATAAGACTGCAACTGTTTAGATGAAAATAAAAATTATGCTACCTCTATGAGGTTAAAAGAAAAAAACCTAAACCTTGCTAACATCCATTTGCGTGCCGTTACAAAAATCTTATCAGATAGATTTGTCTGACACAAGACATACAGACGTATCATAATCTGGATCCGCAAGAAATACTGACGTATATGGCACTTTTTCAAATTGTAAGTGTATATTACGTGATTTACAATGCATGCATATACAGCATTTATTTCACATTTGCATTAGGCTATATTAAAAAAATCTTTTGTCTCAAAGCTCTTTAGTTTTTCAAAACCTTATGCGGAATGCGATTTTTTTAAATAAAAAAAATAAAAATTAAATATAAATATAAAATATTGAAATCCTTGTAAAAGTGAACTTTTGTATTCAAAATGATTGTGATCAATGAAAATCTGAAAATTGGTGAAACTTTGGGAATTTTTTTGAAAAATCGGTGAACCTTTTGGATTTTTTTTTTTTTTTTGAAAAAAAAAAAATCATACTGTTTATCGTGCACCAATTAACTAACACGCGCGGGAGCTTTGAGACAACTGATTTTTTTTCATTTAGCCTTTCATTATTCAATTAAGTAGAAATGGGGAAATTATATACCATACAATTTTTGAAACATCAGTTGAATTTTAACACCGAAAACATTGAGCAAGTATGCCATTATGATAATAATAATAATAATAATAGTGATGTATAATGTCCACTCATCCATCCTATACAGGACTCTCCAGGCGTGATTGCTATTATTTAATATGCCATTCATCGCAATCATTTCGCTTTATCTATGTGGCAGCTGACTAGACACATAACCGTATTAGCACGTAGATTGTAATATCACCTTTTTTAACAACTACCCGATCTCGCTTGGGTCAACGAGGCAATCGTGACTAAGTATCTTGCCTAAGGATACAAACATTGTTTAACGAGTAGGCCACGTCGGGGCTAGAACTCACAACCTCATAGATCATGATATAAGGCAAAAACTGAATTATCCTTGATTTATCTGTGAAACCTTTAATTATTTGGATTAAATATGTGTTTTGATGAATGAATAACTAGTGTTGTTATCGATTGTCGGAAGTGTCGCATGTCGCAATATTTTCCATACGATACGACATGTCGATACATATTTTCGTATATCGGAAAGAAACGATATGAATTTTAATTGGGTTTTACATGCTTTTTAAGTTTTCCGCACATTCCCCATTCACTTACAATTCATTACAAATTGTGATACAATGTATATTGACGCGTGCATGGCCGTACCGTGCATCATTCCCTCGGTGAAAGCCTGACAAATCCCGCAAGTATCAAAATAATTCATACTGAATAACAACGCCATCGGGGAATGCCACTCGTATTGTATTTATAAATAAACAACCACGTTTTTCATAGAGCGCAATGGTCTATCAGGGGCCTAATCCACATCTGTGGAACTGTGCCTTTCGAGATGAGTTGCGAGCACATGTTATTGGCATTACGTCACTCGGACCGGTTCCAGAAAATTAAATAAATTTATAAAACCCCGAAGTAAAATTTGTGATTGGACAAATTGTCACACGCATGCGTAAGGATGATTTCCGTAGCAATACGTCATTCGTATCGGGTTTCGGAAAAGGCCGAAGGGAAATCGAATAAATTCGAAGCACAATGTCACACGCATGCGTAAAGGATGATTTTCTTCAATTAAAAGCTGGCGACCATATCGGCCAGCTAATTCGAAATTTGTTCATTTTAGTCTTCGTTTAACGTTTTTAAATGACTTTTTTGGCCAATTTTCAAAGTTATTTATTGGTGGGGTACATCATTGATAGGAATATTTCTCCCATTCCCGATCTGATCAGGTTTTATCTGACGTTTTCGATTTGTGACGATAGTTGCAGAATTCGGAAACCAAAAAGTTATTTTATCGATAATATATCGACATGTCGAAGTTTTCTTTGACGACATATCGATACAAAATTTTGTATCGATAACAGCACTATGAATAACACATACCTAATCAACACATGTCAATGTGTTGAGTTCGTAAACCATAGAATGTGAAAAAATCAATATAATTGATTACTAATTTGGTCATTGCTTCCTTTTGTGGTGGTTTTTCATAGGATTTCCTATACATTGCGTATACAATTTTTTAGGAAGCAAATGCTTATCGGGATTTTTTTCAATGTTGTGAAGACTTAAACTGGGCCAAAACTTTATTATACTGAAAGATATTGTTATTGTGAGTGTATTTATGTAAATAACTCAATTATGAAAAAAATGGAGTTATTTCCTTTTGTCGCGGTGGGGCAGATGAGTCCCGCGCCGTTCCACTCGACCACACATGTTTCTTCAAAGCATTGAAGTCCCCTTAAATCGTAGTGAAATCAATAACATCTAAATCAATACCTCAATCGCCGTGATTGGTTATCGGCTACGGCGTCATGCTCAGATTCGCTTCAAAAAGATACAGGATGTGTATATTGACAAAATAAACTCACATGCCGATTTTGAATTTTTTCCATCAAGCCGTTTTCAAATGGCGCAATTTTTTGTCTTCCAAAAACTCCATTGACTTACTGTGTGTTAGGTTTTTGGCACGTTGCCAAATTTCTCAAAATTGCTTTTTTTCTCAAAACGCACTCTATTTATAAATGATTTTTTAACCCTTTGTATCCTTAGGATGAACTTGTTTTTTATATTATGTTTTTGCCAAGATACCAATGCATAATATTTGATGCAATTATTTTAACATTTGAAATCAAAATATGGATTGAAAGGAGTGGGAATGTTAGTACTTAACCAAAAAATTGTATTTTTCCTAGAAATACTAAATAGGCAAACTTTGTGAATATTTTTAAAGAGAAGTATAGCTCCTATTTCAACAAACAAGGTGTCATATGAAAGGTAATTAAATTTAGAAGATTCTTTTGCCAGCTTTTCCCATTAAAGTGTTTCTAGTTGTTTTTTTGTCAATTTGAACTTTTCTCTAAAAAAAATCCCTAAAAAATATATTTTCTCAAAAAGTAAACACTTTATTTACAAAAACTGGCGAGAGAATTTAGGTAATATGTTTATTAACAACCTCCCAAAGTTACAGACCCATAGCAGTTCCCTACTTGGCTGAAAATATTCAAATGTCCAAAAATTTAGGGAATTTTCAAAAAATAAAGAAAAACATAAGAAATATCCAAATTAATCTGAAAGTTCTCAAATAGGTAGAGTAAAGACTTTTCTTTAATGTGGTTTCAAAATAAAAAGTATAGATATATTTAATTTGGCACAATAGTTGTTTTTCTGCAGTGGTGTAATAGCCGATGTAGCTACCTTAAATGGATAGGTCCAAATCAATAACCGATCGACCAATATTATGAATCTACAATAGCTAATCACACTTACCAAGCTCCATCAGGGGCATTATTACCCATAATTCATTGTTTGCCACAAATGCTACGTGGTAAAACAGAATATTCTCGTGTTTAACCAGCTTCATCAAGTAGAATTCATCCTATACGGAAACACGAACATAACAAATGACATGGACTGTTAACAATAACATACTAAACAAGACTATTCATGGATTTTGCACTGTTTATCTCGTGATTTTGTCTTCTTTTTGGGGTTGGCTTCAACTTTTTCTTTCGAAACATTTCTACCAATATAATACTTTGCTTACCTGCAGGTCACAGAAGCCCCCTTTAATTGCTTCTAAGTCCGTCTTCCTTACTGCTACCGCTAAGCCTGATGGGATATGTTTGGCTGCATAAATGGTAGATGATCCATCATAGCCTAAACCTGCAAATATATATACGGACACATTAGTATCATCTCTCAGTGATTTTGTATAGAGAGGATAGGTTTACTTTATGTTTGCAATCAAATCATACTTATTTGATATTGCCCCTCGTCTAGTCGTCTCTGTGTATGTAGATCACTTTATACAAATAGGTGAAAGAAGTTGATAGCAACATGGATCCAAATCAGATATCATACTTGATGGGTTTACACTCCGGTGCTTATCATCATACCTATTTGATATTGCCCCTCGTCTCTGTGTATGTAGATGACTTACAAATAGGTGCAAGAGGTTGATAGCAACATGAATCCAAATCAGATATTATACTTGATGGGTTTACACTACTGGTGCTCATCATCATACCTATTTGATATTGCCCCTCATCTCTGTTCATGTATTACACATTACCAAGGTGTAACAAGTTGATAGCATTCTGGATCTAAATCAAACACAACCTTGATAGGTTTACACTTAACTGGTGCTTATCATCACACTTATATGATATTGCCCCTCATCTTTGTTCATGGAGAACACTTACCAATAGGTGTAAAAAGTTGATAGCATTGTGGATCCAAATCATACACGATGCTTGATGGGTTTACACTACTGGTGCTTATCATCACACTTATTTGATATTGCCCCTCATCTTTGTTCATGTATAACACTTACCAATAGGTGTAAAAAGTTGATAGCATTGTGGATCCAAATCATACATGACGCTTGATGGGTTTACACTACTGGTGCTTGCCATCATACTACTAGTGGGAAGGTCTATCTTAACTGCTGCACTGCTAACCTACAAAAGACAAATAAAAGGGTATTAGGGCTACTATTTTCGGGTATTTGTACTCCCCGTACTTGATTTAATTTTTTCGGGCGGGACTCGGGATTCACCAATTTCTCCTAATATACTCTGGGTTGATTGTTAGGGTGCCATCATTTGTCAAAATTGTGTCATGGGTTTTTTTTCACAATGGCGTCGTGGTAATAACAGAAGTGAATATTTGCAGCGAAAATCACATTTTCGAAAGCATATTAAGAGTATTAAAAAATGCACAGATTCGACAAAATAAATCCATTTCAAGTGAATCTCAACTATAACTTATAAGTAAGAGTGATTAAGCTGACGAGTTAGGCATCTTTCATTCAGTAAGGGACCGTTCATTATTTATGCCGGAGGGGGGTTGGGTAAACTATAGGGGGGGTCATGTAACTTTCATATGTTGAAATAGGGGCGGGGTTATGTAACATTTTATTCTTAAACAGGGGGGGGTTGTGTAACTTTTTTTAAACTATAAAGATGGTGGTGATTTTAGAGGCTATTTTGGAGTGTTAATGCCATTTTTTTTCTGCGCTTCGCGCATATTTTCTTAAAACATATCGATTTCAAAAACTTTTACTATGAGACGACTTCTGGACAGCAAATCTTTTCTGTGCCTCGGACGATATGGTGGAAAAACATATATATAATCATCAACGGTCGAGAAATTAGAGCCACAGGGTGTATAATGTTACAAAATCACCATAAATGATTTTTAAAAATGTGATTTATTGCATGCTTTTCACCTCGTCTCAGCTTTGCACCAATGCTCACAAAAGTAGAACGTTTCACTGGATTATACGTTTCTGCTGAGAATGTTCTAACTTGTTTGGGTTATAAAGACTCACAAAACCACCCAAAATGTATAAATATGAAGAAAAAAATTCCCGCTCGCTACGCTCGCCATTACTAATTATCACACAATAAAAAGAAGGGCATCATAACATTATTGGCCGTTCAGATAGGGCACAAACAGAATTTGCCAACGTATCCTTGAACAAAATTCCAAAGGTAAAGACATCCCCCATAAGTATGTGACAAGTTGATGGGGGGGGGGGGGTGTAAAAAGCTACTGGTTAGCAGGGGGGTCATGTAATTTTCAGTTTCAGCTGTAGGGGGGGTTAGGTAATTTTAACATACAAGTCTTGAAATTGTCCCAACCCCCCCTCCACCATAAATAATGAACGGTCCCTAAGCTCATTGTATTTTGTGAATGGATTATTTTCGGGATTCTGGTAGGTGATTTTAGTTCCGGAACTCAAATTCTTCGGGCGGGCTCGATTTCCTGTGACTCGCTCCCACCCATCAAGGGTTTGTTCATATTATTCATATTTTTCAATATCTATTTAATATTACTTACTTATTGCAATTATTTTTTGTTTATTTGTCTACAACTGAACTTAAAACACCACTGCTGGCTTGTTTATTTCAAAATGCCTTTTTTATAGGAGAGAGAAGGAAGTAGAAACAACATGCACATTTTTAAGAATGAGTTGGATGATGTATGATAACATGGCCGAGAATCATTATTACAGGTCTAAAACACATCAATGCAACATTGGTTCCTTGCTTACCTGCGACTGTGATGCTGATGTCACTTTAGTAGTATTTGTGGTACTACTGTTGCTTTCGCATATTCCTACACGGGCATTACTCATACAGCAGCATGGCTATAATGGGTAGAATAAATTTACAAGTAATATTAGGGTAACTGGCAGTGGATGAGAGGCCAAAATAGAGGAAAATTGACTGGTTTTTTACTTCAAAATTAAATTGTATCTGAAAGTAAAACAGGTGGGTATATACTGTACATAGATGAGGTGACATGTTATGGACATGTTATGTTATAAATTTACAAACAAGCATACATGTAGGGACTGGTCTCTGACCATTAGATATTAGCATTCATAAGATTTACTTTATTATGGAAGGGGAGTGCATGTGAGGGGCCTACTAATAGTGTGACGTGGCGACCCCCAAACTGGCGCTTAAAATCGACACAAACCGACACATCTATATTGGAGGGGCGACCCCCTCTGGCTACGCTAATTGTTAGGATTTCAAACCTCCAGCAGCACACACACTCCCAGGGATTCTAACAGGTGCACCCTGTTTGTAATTACCTGCATAATGAGGACCAGACGTTGTATTATCCAAACGAGGACACACCAACCTGGACACACACTGACTCACCGAGGACCAAAATGATGGTACAAAAAAAAGGGTTGTCAACCCTCCAATTAGACTGTGCGATATCCAACCGAGACCTTAGGGGAGCACAGGGGGGGGGGGGGGGAAGTATCACATACAAGAACCTCGTTTAGATAGCGTTTTTATGTTATTTGCAATACTTTGCATGTATCAGGAAACCGAGGACGTCCTCGGTTGCAGGTGTGTCCGCAGTTGGAATGTAAAACATGGGTGTGCGTCCTCGTTTGCAGGTAATTACAAACGCACCCCCACATACAAGTAGTACATACCAGACATGACATGGAGCACGTGGTTTATCTACTGCACTGCCTGTGCAACATGTAAAGCCTCTATAGCAGGTTAATGAAGAAAAGCTATTGTACAGCAGCTGCAGCCGCTGACGACAGCAATGGACCGTGATACATCGTGGGATGAAGCATTACTAGCATGAGATGACGGGACTTGACATAGACCGATAGATATAGTGTACAAGTGCTTGCCTGCCTAGTGCCTAACCCCAGTGTGCTTTACACCTACTGCCACAAAGCTGCAAAAGACAATATAAGCCATAGAATGAGTAATGGTTTGGGTATTAACTGAGAGATTGCTGAGAAAAATGAAATTATGAAACAATGAATGTTTTCAATACATGTACCGTATTATCCCTATTAAGCGCCCAGGGCGGTTAACTAAGTCATTTTGGGTGGGCGCTTATTTGTATACTGATTTACAAAGTTGTTGACCGTCAAGGTTGCAAAATTCAACAACCTTTACGTCCCAAGCCGCAAAATTCGATGTTTTGCAATTCAAGATGGCGGCCTCCACGAATGACAATAAACACGAAACGTGCGTATTTCGGATGGTTTCTGTTGGTGTTTGAAGGCATAGCACATGGTTTAAGTTCACTTTTGGATCACAAACAATATGTCAAGTATGTCTGAAGTTAAAATAACCACAATTTCCTCTTTATTTTCAAGCAATTTGTAGTCCGAGACTTAGTGTGATGTGAGTAACTTTTAAGTAAGCTTATTTTTTGGGTGGGCGGTTAATTAGTATATATTTTTAAAGTCACCTGTGGAAAGGGGGTGGGCGCTTATAAGGTCCTGGGCGCTTAATAGGGATAATACGGTAGACTTAAAGAACCCAGAAGTGAAATAATTTATGGGAGAATTGTTATGAATGATTGAAGCAATTTATGAGGCGAGTGGTGCTGATAATTTTGATGTGATCTAAATGATTGTGAAATGGTAAACGGTGGTAGATGCCTAATTTTACGTAAATGTGCAAAAAATCCTGAATTCCAGGAAAATTGAGGGCACATTCCGATATTTATCTCTCATCAGTGTCCATTCAAGTGCTTTATAATTTAATATGTGTACAGTCAATGCCTGCTACCAGCATGATTAAGGTAGGGATGGTGCTATAAGGTCATGACTGGGAGTGGGGAGGTCAATTCAAAGATCATCCAAAATATAAACTTCAGGGTACCTAAGTACAAACACACACAAAAAAAGTCACCTTCGTCTGCCATTTTGTGAGTCCAGAACGAGCGGTTTGTGAAAATATTTGTGTCAATTGACCATCGAAAGATATTTGAACCCGATCCAGTTTCGTGTAATCGGCAATATTTTGTGATGAATGCTCTGTGCATGATGAATTGCGCCACTTCCGGTGATACAAGAAAATGTTGTCATCTTGAAAACAATAAACCACTTAGACCAGGTCTAACTTTAGACCCAATCTAACTCTTTAGTGCATACGGGCCTAGGGGTCTAACTCTTTAGTGCATACGGGCCTAGGGGTCTAACTCTTTAGTGCATACGGGCCTAGGGGTCTAACTCTTTAGTGCATACGGGCCTATGGGTCTAACTCTTTAGTGCATACGGGCCTAGGGGTCTAACTCTTTAGTGCATACGGGCCTAGGGGTCTAACTCTTTAGTGCATACGGGCCTAGGGGTCTAACTCTTTAGTGCATACGGGCCTAGGGGTCTAACTCTTTAGTGCATACGGGCCTAGGGGTCTAACTCTTTAGTGCATACGGGCCTAGGGGTCTAACTCTTTAGTGCGTGTACGGGCCTAGGGGTCTAACTCTTTAGTGCATACGGCCTAGGGGTCTAACTCTTTAGTGCATACGGGCCTAGGGGTCTAACTCTTTAGTGCATACGGGCCTAGGGGTCTAACTCTCATAAACATCAACAATTGTCTCACTGTTTAGGGGAGAGCGGGGCTAGTCCGCTCTCTAATTTTCAGACTTGCCTAGCAGACTCATTTTACAAGTTAGAAAGCTATCCTACTTCCAAATGAAAGCTACGTTTTTTAGCTACACACCCCCATAGTTTCAGCACTCTAGAACTTTTAGTAAGTGCAGGAGTAAGGAAAATAACCAACAGGGCGGACTTACCCCACACTACTCACGCCGGGGCAGGTTCGCCCTCATAATGGGCAAGCTCGTCCGGCTTCGTAGGCAAGTAACATATTGCAGAAACTATCAGTTATTCCATGTAAAGATTGATTAAAAGTCAACTAGACACAACTATGACAAATTAGGCCATGTGGCCCCAACATATGAAATGGACACATCATGTGTCCAATTATTATGTTGGGGCGAGTCCACCCCCTTCTTAGAGTGTAATTGGGCATGGGTAAATCTCATGGTATACCTACTAAACACAGAATGGGAAGTTTTTAACTGCATGATACCGGGTGGTTCAAAAAAAAGTTGACCCAAGTTCAAGGTAACTTTTCAACTACATTTTATAGTTTCAGAGAGTTTAATTTGATTTATGATTTGATAAAAGCCACATCCAGTACAGCATCTTCAGCAAACCACTTTTAAACACTGTTGATCACCATGAATGAGTACTTATAGGCCCCATCTCAAATGACCTACGCTGGAATAGCCACTGCTACGACGCACACTAACACCATGCACATGTAAAAATCAAAGCCTATAGCCACTAGTGCGCCCTCGTCTGGAATATGCGTCTGAGGCTTGGAATCCCCATTCAACATCAACAGTAGGCCGTCTCGAACAAGTACAACGTGCGGCAGCCTGCTTCATCCATCGGGATTATTGCAGAGAGACACATGTAGTGACACCCTTAATAACATCTTTAGGATGGGACTTACTCCACCATCGCAGACTGCTTGCCCAATCAGTGTTGTTCTACAATCAGTGTTGTTCTACAAGATCTACCATGACCTGTAACATCAAATTCTCACCTTGCGTTTCACCTGCCACCTTCTTTGCAAGACATGACCACCAACTCAAATTCAACGTCATCCATTGCACAATCGACCCCTTCAAATTTTCATTTTACCCGCGATCCATCCACATCTGGAACAGCCTACCAACCACTACAGTATCAGCCCCATAGCGATGCTTCCAGACTCCTGTAACTTGTAAACTGATAGAGCACCCGAGTTATTTCGTTTATCTTCGACCAGTCATCACTTTCATTATTTGTTCCGGAGATCGCCTTCTTCTTTCTCCTTTTTACTTGCACAACCTTATGACGTCATCACTGCACCACATCCAAGTTTAACTTTACAGCTGCATAAAATGGATTAATCATGTTAATCAACCAAGAACCAAGGAGTACCATCTTCTTGGTTGCTCTCTTTTGAATCCTCCCTCTCCGGGCGGTGATGTCTTTTTAATTTTTGGAATTAATGTCATTATCATCAATCATGACATTAATTCATTTTTCTATTTTATAATAATATTAATGAGGCTATAATAAATAAGCATTTTAAAATGATGAAAATGAAAATGAAGAATGGCTAACCCGATTCAATTTTGGCATTGCTATTCAGTGTCCAAATCAAAAAGGTAAACAACAACAACTCATTTTTTCTGAATACAGACTGAACTTGAAGCTGAAAGTATTTTGAATGGCTCTTCCGCGTCGACTTACCTGCGACTGCGTACTTTTTTGACGAAAACCTTGAAAATGTAGTTCACAGATCTACTACACTGTTTAATTTTTCATCTAGACTTTGTAACTATTTAATACATAAACGCAATCATGACATTCACAGACTTGCTGTTACACGAAAATAGAACGAGAAATCTGGAAATCAACATTAAATAGCCCCACCAACGTTTATGCAATAGTGGCCACTTATCTTGGGCAAATTAAAAAAAAATGCCAAACAACAATCTGACTGTTTTTCATTGAAACCAATACAGTTATACTTTAAAAGACAAAAAAATCTTATTTATAAATACTGACACATTATTATTTTTAAGTTGATACTAGCATTTGTATCTTCTTTGTATTGTAGGACCTCAAAAAAGCCCCTCAGCACGCAGTTAAATTACTAATTAATTGCATTGACCTTTGACCCAAGACAACAGATAGAAAGCATTTTGGCGTCGACTTTTCTTTGTTTCTCTGCGTTTTTGTGAGGTTCTAGTGATCTTATAGGGCAGGTAAGATACATAATCTCTTGATTTTAAAACGCAAAATCAATCAGTTCATAATAATGATAAGCATTTGATTCATGAGAAATTAGTTAAAGTAGCCTTAGTCGTAGTAATATAGGCGGCGTTTTGGCCTAGGCCTAATTAGTATTTTATTTTTAAAAATGAAAAGTAAGCTTACTTTTGACTTTAGTTTAAGGACTTGTTTGTTGACATTCAATGACAATTCATTGGTAGATTTGATCCTTAAGGAAGGACTCTCAGATACTGTTTGAAGGAAGCCACATTTAGTGCAGACACATCCTAATCCTGGGGGCAGTGTGCAATAATACTAATACTAATAGTGATGCCGGACAGAAATTAAATATTATTTTTTATTGCTTGGACTTGGTGCCAGACATATCAAGTTACCCCTCATTTTGAAGCTTAAGATGTTGCGCATCTAATGAAGTGACGTGGTTTTTTTTAATTGATGCTGCGTATGCTAATTAGCCCTAATTAAATATTCATCATCATCATCATCATCGGACGTCCTTGGACGGAATATTGGAAGCAGCAGTTACAAATTTCCTCCAAGCAAGTTTATCCAACATAAGCTGTTGAACTTCATTGGGTTCAAGATCAAGGTCCTTTGAGATGCTGTCAGGATAGGTGGTGGATCTCCTGCCACGGGATGAATGGCCTTCACTTGGAGTCCAGAAAAGCACTCGGGAGACAGGTTGATCGGATGCTCGTAGGCAGTGTCCAGCAAACTGGAGCCGTCGCTTCCTTACTTAAATATTCATACTTTGCGAAAAATTCTGTAAACATTGATTTTAGGTAATTTTTCAAGGTAAAATTTAAAATAAAATTCAAAAATTTGAGTTTCTTTGCAGATTATAATAAGATAACCTAATCTTGGACATCTATACCTAACTTAAAATTGTTATAATGCTTAATTACCAAGTTATTGTAATAATTAATGGTGTTGCGCAAACAACAATATTCCATTTCCCTAGAACTGAAGTTAACCCACATTTTATGTCCATAGGAATCAATGGTAATCTGTCCAATTTGCACTAAATTTGCCTGATTTTGTATGTCATCACGTCTCAAACTTTTTCTGGCGCTAAAAAGCGCTATGCTCTTGTGTTAAAAGTTTGGTATCATTGCAAGAAGACAAGTCTAAACTATCCAAAAAACATAATCACAAAGAGTCATCAAAGGGGGTGGACCACCAAATCTTCATTTCAACACAATAAATATCTGAAAAATGCCGAAAATTTTAACAAATATGCCCAAATGTTGGCATATTTGAAGCATTTTCTTCCATGTTTATTGATATTTTGATTTAGAAATTCCTTCTAAGCCGATTTACGCTACTTTAATACCCAGAATGCACTGCGGTAACCCAAAAATCAATCAATCTCTGCATGTTGTGTCATTGTGTAAACAGACAAAATGGCGATTTTCGCTAATTTTTCGTGTTTTTTCTTGATTTTTTTTACTACTTCTGGGATTTTTTTCTTCAAATATGATACTATGACATAGTAAAAGATAGTTTTATTTTACATTTGGTGTAGTTTGATGTTAATTTGTCAATCCTGAATCGAGATAGAGAGATTTTCATGTGCCCGGTTACCCCCATGTTACAGAATAGGAGCGCTGTCAGTGTAAATACATGGCTGTCCGGCATCACTATATACTATTTTATTTGTGTAGCAATTCCAAATATTGCGTAGCATTTCAATTTTATCACATTTGTATGCGATACAATTGGGAAATTGATTAGTAATTCTTCAAAATTGTGTAGCGTTTCGCTATGCGTACCGGATATATTGCACACTGTGGGGGAGGTACATGTAGTTATAATTCTTGCAATTTGTTTTGGCTTTGGCATTTTGCCATTTATTTGCAAAAAAACATTCAATTTAATTTAACTCTTTTGTATTTTGAAAGGCTGTGAAAATTGTTATTAATGACGTTAGAAAGTAATTTTTTATCTTTATTTTGTTATTTAAAAAAATGCATATAGCCTTAAATTAATTTGACCTTGCCCTTGGCCCGGGGTTTCATAATTTTATTACAAGGCTAACGAAAGTGAATTGTTAGTTTCCCGTTGCCCGACCGACTCACATTTTGGTCCCCGCATGAATATTTCATTATTTGGTAAATATTTCATTATTTGTTTGTTTCGAATTTTTTTTATCATATTTCATCAATAAATAAGTACAAATACGATGTAAATCGAATACTCGACATACCAATCCGTCCATATGACAATTTTTTTCTCATTTTTAGCGATTTCGAGGCACTTTTCGAAGCCGTACACTTGTACAGCAGGCCTTTACACCACAACGAAATTTAATTATTGCCTCCGCGATCGCTGATTTCCATCAATCCATTTCTACTGAATCGTGATCGCAAGTTCGCAACAGAGACACTCACCATGCACCATATACATTTAAAAATTAAAATAAATAAAAAATATTCATTAGTTTTTTGTTTTTGTGTGTGATATTGTTATGGATGTAACATGTTGTTTGTCATAATTATTTTTGACTTTTTTTTTATTTGTTCTTTTTCCACTTAAAATTCTGATATTGATGGCCACTTAGGCATATATTCTAGATATGATTCAATTCATCTTTATGATCTTATTTTCTCAATTTTTCATCCTTAATTTCAGGTGCATCCTGTGGCAAGTACATCATGTCATCACAGGGTCGGCGCTCTGCCCATGGAGCAGGATCAGGCACACCTCCACCATGTAAGCAACATCCAAAAAGGGACAGGTCAAGAAATTAACTGATGCTCTATAAGTTTGGTCTGGATGCAATCGGGCCCGTAACCAGGGAGTCCGCCCCCCCCCCCCCCCCCCAAAAAAAATCTGAAAAAATTCCTTTTTTTTGTACCTATGTACCTTTTTTTGTACCAATGTACCTTTTTTTTGTACTAATGTACCTTTTTTGTGTGAAAAGGCCCCCCCCCCCCTATTTCCTATTTTCCAAAAACTCCCCCTTTCCCATTGTGTAAAGCATTTTTTTTCGGGCCGTTTTGGACTAAACTATGTCCTCTCCCCCCGCCCCCCCCCCCCCCAAAAAAAAATGTTATGAGATGACTAAAAAAATTAAAAAAATTGGGGGCAACCTTTTACAATTTTTGTTGGTACCAATGTACCTTTTCCAAAAAATACGCCCCCCCCCCCCCCCCCCCCCACCTAAAAAAATCCTGCTTACGGGCCTGGATGCAATGCAACACTTACGGATCCTGAAGAAATATTTTTTAAATTTATTATTATTGTAAAAAAAAATGTTTGCATTTATTTGTTTGCATTTCCGGAATCGAATGATGATATTCCAGCATAAAAAGAGGCAATATTTTTTTCTGAGGGGTGTGATACTCTGGAGCCTATTCTCCAGACAAGCCCCCATAAAAGTTTGACGCTGCGCGCAAACGCTCGGGCCGCCTGGCTAAGCTTGCGTAAAAAGTTCAGTAAATGGATCAATCACCCACTTGCATCCTTTATGTTTATAAAATAAGCCTGTTTTCACTTGTTTTAGAATGCCTTGAAATGGTTGCGCCCCTTGCGATTTATTAATTATTATCAGGATGATTTCAGGGAATTTATGATCCATAGTTTCTTCTTTTATCCTTTTCTAAGGCTAGCGACACATAGACACTTTTTTATCATGTTTGATAAACATCTTGTTTCAATTTTCTCACTTTTAAATTATATTATCTGATGACAATAATATTCATGTTTTCCAAAAGTATTTTATGTCTAGTTGTGTTCTGTAAGTGCAATTGTTTTTTAAATGTTTCCAAATACCAGTAAAACCTGTACATGTACTTGATTCGTGGCACAACCGTTGTATTCATCGTGTAAACTTCAACAACATGGTTCAACAACATGATATGGCCAGAGGTGGTGGGGCATACTTTTTAACAAGATTAGAAAAAAAAGCAAACTATGTTTTTATCATGTTTTTTACATAGCTCATGGCCGCTCAGCCCCAGTGATAGGAGGATATCCAGCGCTGAATACAAAAATCTCAGGAAGTCCGGGCAAGGTAAGTGTTCCTGGCTAAAAAAACCCCATTTGATGTCTGATGAAGGCACCTGCTTAATATGCTTATGTTGGGCCAGGGGAATAAAGAGATCCTTTACAATTTTAGTTTACATGCAAAATTTCATAAAAACTGTGTTTTCATGTACATTTTACCTATTCAAAACCCACAGTGTACATGTACCTACTGTCGCTAAATAAAAGTTGTGCCTTAAATCTGATCTTAGGATTCCTTTAACAATTTGTCATAAAAACGTTCCAGTATCGCTCGATACTTGAAAATCTTAGGGCAAAGGCATTGATAACATAAAGTAAATATTCTCTAATTCTTTTGATGGGAAATTTTTTTGACTGTCATTCTTTTTCCATACACTGCAAATTATGAATGTGTAGTGTTGGACAGTGTGTACTATTGAGCATTTACTTTGCGTGTATATTGCAATAGTACACACAAAAAGTAAACGCAAAACTACACTTAATAGTACACGCTGTCCAAAACTACACGTTCATAATTTGCATTGATATGAATGGTCAATCGTCTGATCCGAGTGTTGATCCTTTGAAATATCAGGGCATTGTGCAAATGGTTTTAAAAACTTCTTTAGTGCTTTCAAAGTCTTATTTAACCCACACATACAAAATTACATCTTCTCCTAAAGCCCGGACACTACCCAGGAAGTAATTCAAAGATAGCTGGAAGTCCTGGAAAGGTAAGAGAGTACTGGTAGAGGGCGCTTGCTTGCGCACCCTGGAAGTAGAAGGTCATTAGTTCAAATCATTTTCCTGAAAACTGACCCATGCATGGAACTACAATATCAATCATCTGCTGAACTGATATTGATTCAAATGATTGGTATTGTACTCCATCTACGCATGTCGTCTTCTGGGAGATGATTCGAACCGATGACCTTCCATGTAAGTGCCCAATTGAAATCACCAGGTCTGGAAAATGTCATGCAAATTTCTGTGCAAGCAGTCAACATTCCCTTCAAAATAGAGAACTCCCCTCTAAATTGTTGTTTTTCTTTCTTTCATTTTAAAATTTATAAATTATATGAGTTAAATTTTCCCTGCCGTCACCAAATTACACTGCAAGAAATTTTCTGTTTTTAAATCATTTCCAGACCTGAAAATCTCTACTCACCCTCACTAGTAAATGTAGAACATAATGACAACAGCATTTCAAAGCATTTAATAGTAGTTATGTACGAGGGTCATTCAATCAGTTCTACCTCCGCCCTCATAACATTGCTAATATGAATGTCAGCCTAATGACATTTGTCATGATTATAGCTCTGAATCATAACTACAAATTTATATTAAATGATAATTTATCTATTTCACTTTTATTCTGAGGCAGTAAAAGCCAGAGAGATTTTGGACAACGGAAACGAAAAATTACCCTCATAATAAATTCTTTGTTACAAGTCATGCCACAGTGTTAACAGTGATGCCTCGTATGTGATATCTTTAACATAATAGTGACGTTAAGAGGTTATACTAGAGCCTTACTTGACCGATAGGTACATGTTGTCTATTAGAACTGGCCAAATGATCAACGCTTTGGAGATATGTTGCTGTTTTTCATCCTTTTTACGTCACACTTAATAAATATTCGGTTTTCAATGCATCTACAGAAAAGTGCAACAAGTACTCAGATCAATTGACTATATGAATTGTAGCAGAAATTCAAAGCTACTATTGTGGAATATTTCTTCAGACTGGCTTATATAATAGCAAGGTTATGAGATAGGAGGTAGAACTTATTGAATGACCCTCATATTATGGAAATGCTGAAGCATTTGAAGATAGCAATCATTACCGTAACCTGCTTTTGAAGCTGGCCCTCTTATCAATCCCTGTCATGTGAGGAGGAATAGTATTTTACATGTAAACTGTTGATGGTATATGTGCCATTTTGTTGCTTAGATCTTGGAATTTTAGCTGCAAGCTCATCGGAAAGAACAGACAGACAGTGACAGACAACACTGTAAACTCAAAGTGTCCAAAATTGGACGAAACATCTACAATTTGTGGTGCTCTGTGAATCGGGAATTAGTTTTCCAATATATCCCATAGATTTAAAAAGGAGATCCAGTACGCAGCCGCCATTTTGTTTCCACCCTGGGGACGAATTTTTAGGTATGTCTTTATTTTTCGGGAAATGAGCATGAGCTTACGGAAAGCGTCGCTCTTTCTGCCTATTTGAAACCTGCCAATGCGGAGAGCAATACGGCCCCAGTACCAGACACGGCAATCTTCATTCTTTTCCATTTAGTTCCGAAAAAATTCCAGACATATTCCAAATTACTGCCCATGGTGGAAATTCAAAATGGCGCCCGTTACACGTAGAGAGATAGGGCAATATATTTCGTACTGAATCTCCTTTATAAATTTGTGATATATCCACACAATTTTAGACGTTTTGTTAGACAAGATATTTCAAAGTTGGACTAAAAACATGAAATGAATTCTAGACGTTTAGTGCAATTGATGCAATACTATAAATCTTTCCTGCTCCAGTGGCGAGTGTGACCTATAGGCTGTTTGGCGAAACCAGAAAATTGGACTTGGATACTAACGGTTCAATATTGTGTCAATAATTGCGTCTATAATTCAGACTTGTATTAGTACAACAAAGGCATTAACCCTAACCGCACTGAATCTCACTAAATCTCACTGCCAGAAACTATCTCCACGCACGTGCTGCTGCATTGCCGCGATGACGTCACCTACCGCAGGCATATATATGTGGTCACAGAGTTTGTGGCCGCATATGCGCTAGGGAGTTAGCTCAGTTGGTAGAGGGACAGACTTGGGTGCGGATGGTCCCGCGATCAAATCCCGGGGGGGGCTGGGTGATTTTTCGGGTCAAAAAATAGTAATTTTTCCCCCCTCCCCCCATACGCACAAAAAACTAACTTTACTGGTTAGAGTTAATACAGCACCTGCAAGTCTGCACTATAGGAAGTTTTGTACAATTATAGACACTGTCACTGCAAATTATGAGTGTTTACTTTTGAACAAACTAAAAGTAAACTCAAAAGTAAACGCAATACTAAACACTTATGTGAGCCCAAAAACAAGCTCTGTTTTCCACCTAGCCTCTAATCAATAACTGTCCCATTATATCACAGATGGTGGAAACATCTGTGATAATATTCACTCACTTGAAGTGTGCTTTGAGGTCAATTGGGTGCAAAATGCAAGAAACGTTTAGTTTTGCGTTTACTTTTACGTTTACTTTTGTGTTTAGAATTGCGTTTACTTTTAAGTTTACTTTTAGTTTGTCCAAAAGTAAACGCTCATAATTTGCAGTGTGTGAGTTAACAGTGTTAGATACCAGGATCAACAAACAGGCCAGCTTTAAAAGGGTGTTTGTTTTTCAGCCTTGAGTTGTGGGCATTGTTAGATTTAACATGAACTATTTACTTTAAGGGGATAAAAAATTAAATCCTGTTCTACGTGTCTGACCTACTCATTTATTTTTCTTATTTCTATTTTTTTTAAATGGTTTTTATTTTCTTAATTCTTTTTTAAAATAACATTTGTGAAATTTTTAAAACAAAATTTTAAATTTCAGAATTTTTTAAAATTCAACAAAATTTTCCCACTCATTTTTAAAACAAAACAAAAAATACCAGCCTGACCGAACCTACCTAAGAGCTAAGAGGTCCATTTGCCTGTAAAACAAGGTTGATTTTTCTTTGCCTAATCTTAATATTTCTTATTGGGAAAAGATTGTTCAACATTGTTCTGGAATGGGAAGTAGAAAACAGGTGTCGGATTATCCATAGTACCATTGTAGCAATTAACATGACATTTTAATTTTAAAAATACACTATTTCGTATTAATAACCATTGAGGTAGGTATTCTTATGCACACTAAACACTTTATTGCACAAAATTATACAAAGGTGCTCAAAATTATATTTTGTACAGAACTAAATTGTGGAAAAAATGTGCGCTAAAATAATCCTAAAAAATGTGCGCTAAAATAAAGTGTGTGTCTTGCATCCTCTATAGTTTGATCAGTTCCAAATTGGCGAAGCCGTCTAACAGCAAAAAATGAATACGGAAGGACGCGGCCGGCAGACACGCATAAAGTGCATCATATGCGTGACGCGTGCATGTGACCAATACCGTGTCCGTGTGCGTCTGGCCATAAATGCAGGCGTACAATTGGGTTACTTTCGCGCACGGAGCGATAAAAAACAATTTCTGACATTACTGAAAAAGATGCATATTTATCCAAATCGTTGATTTGTACCGATATAATTGCGCTTATAATTGATTAGTTTTCTGTTTATTTTGTCCACCGCCTCTTAGTTATTGAAACAGTTTAAGTCAGGTTATCCCCTCATTAACATTTTTATCATTCAACCAATCAGAATTAAACTTTATTCATGTTTTCTCATAACTCATTGAATATTCAGTTTATGGGCGTGAGGCTTTAATTTGATTGGTCGGTCAATGAGTACTTTGTCGCATCTAGCGATTTATTTCATTGGAACGCACTTGGTACTTATATTCATAAGTAATGAATTGGCCTTGGTGCCCTCAATTTCAAAGCTTTCTTTAGCACATAGTGGCCTCTGGTGCCCTTGTGAACTGGCCTTGAAATGAGTGCCCTCAAAGATTTGTAATTTGAGCCCTGGTGTACAGTCACATCAAATGGATGCATTTGTCTGGCATTACATGTTACTGATTTTAACAAAATAACATATAAAGTACTAGAGCCTATGAGTTCTATTGTGGTACATGTATGTGATGAACAATCTATAATATATCAGTCTTCAGTATTCTAAATTGGGATGGGCAATGTTAGGACATTTCTGGATGTGATAATTTGGTTATTCCAACCCCAAGATTGTGTGGTACAATTTCATGCAATAGGAGCAACATGTAACAGCCAACAAGTGCATCATTTTGATGTGACTGGACGCATCTAGGATTAGATGATGGAGGAAACAATGTTACAATAAAAGTATTTTTGTGTCAATTATACATTTAATTCTGTACACCTAGACAGTTTGGCACACAAAAACATTTTCGTAAGGGAAAAAAAAGGGTCTGTCTCACATACATTTGGGAAAATATCTATGTTTTGTGTTTTGTTTGTTTGTTTGTTTGTTTATAAGAAAAATTAGCTATGTTATTGTTAAATGTGGAAATTCTTTTTTTTTCTTCTTTTTTTTTGGTCTACTTTTCTTTTCTTTTTTGCCCTTTCGGAGCCCATTTAAGAAAAAAGGTTTTCGGACAACTAAAGATAAGAAGCGCAAAATAGGGCTGATTGCGTAGGGTTATGCGGCAAAAGTGACTCCACACAGTTATGCGGCAAAAGTGACTCCACACACTTATGCGCGCGAGTATGTTAGACAGTTTTTCTTTTTCTTGACCTAAAATACATGTGTAAATTTCATGTAAAAAAACCGAACGTCTCACAAACAATGCGAAAACAGCTGACATTTGAAGTACAAACAGTTTATGTGCAATTGTGAACAAGTTTTACACTTGGGTTCATTTAATTTTCTTAAGACCGTGATGGGTTGTTTGTAGAGGGAGTCTGAAAAAGAAAAATCTTGGGCGCCCTATTTCATTAGACTTTCAGATCTTCTTTAGTTGGATTTAAGAATTAATTAAGCAATGGTACTAGTTTTTTTATAACCCAAAGAGTCACACTATGACTATTTATATGCTAGCTATGGCCAAAGTAAAAGTTAACCTTCATTTAATGGATGAACGATTTCAAGTCACATCGGGGACATGAATTGTCACCTGCTTGCCCTCAGCGACCAACCCTAAAATCTCAAAAATCAGGGTTGCAATTTTTTTTTTAAAAGATATAAATTTTACCCAATTTGTCAAAATATTACTATTTTCGGCATTGAAATTAATAAGTTTGCATGAAAAGATTGCTTTTGAACTTTTTTCACATTAGAAACATCTTTTTTGGCCTCATTGCATTTCAAAAGTTATCAGCTCTCCCATTTTTGGACTCAATTTTTTTTTTTTTGGGGGGGGGGGGGACATGTTGAATAATGCAAATTCTATCACTCACAGATTCTATACATCACTAACTTGAGAAAGTTAAACGGACCTTTTTTGCACCCTATCAATCATTACGACGTCAACTAAATATCACCATCTTCTATCCATTTCATCCTTCCCAGGATGCTCGTATTCCCAAGCCGCCCAAGCCACCGGACAAACCGTTGATGCCGTACATGAGGTACAGCCGAAGCGTCTGGGAGAAGGTCAAGCTGGAGAACACGGAGCTGAAACTTTGGGAGATCGGCAAGATCATCGGCCAGATGTGGAGGGAGTTACCGGACTCTGAGAAAACGGTGTTCACCGAGGAGTATGAATCTGAAAAGGTAAATGGATGGAATCAAACAAATAATTTAGGGCCGTATTCTCATACTAAACCGTGTCTAACTAAACGTGTGTCTACTGACTGTCTAACTTAAACGTGAGTTTATCTTTTAAACAATGTGTCTAATAAAACACGGTTTTAAACTCTGCCAATCTCGTCCCCAGAGTTGTTGTGCGTTACTGTATACAGGTTCCTATTTTTGTTGTGGCCCTAATGGATTACAATAGATATCGACCGAATACCCCAAAAGCACATGTATTTCGAATACTACAAGATCTGAACGTCAGTTTGCAGCATGTACGGTTGAGTGATTATTCAAGGCATACAGTTGGTGTATGAGTTTAGTTAAACACACTTTAAACTGCCCCTATAGTCATGTTTAAAGTTAGACACTTTTAAGTGAGTTAGACGCGTATTTAAGTAAAACAAATTTTCGAAAATTACGTAAACGATGTGTCTAAAGTCAAATTTAGACGCGTGTTTAGCTTAAAACCTCTAAAGTCAAATTTAGACGCGTGTTTAGCTTTAAAACCGTGTATAACTACGTACAAGAATACGGGCCTATATGTTTGCTGTAATAAGTTAAAGAAGTTATATAGTGTTGATTAGTCCTGTAAAGATAAGGGATGTGGAGGATCTACATAAAAGTAAATCGAAATTCAGAAGTATAGACCTTATAGAAAGGGAGTCGTTACTCTGGGTTTCATGCCGATAAGGCAATGTCATGCCATGTCATGTATGCATATGTATATACAATCCATGGTGTTATTTTCAACCAATTTCCACAATTTGGCATATGCTCTAAGATATACAAGGTCAGGAGCAATGATTCATGAATATTGACTATATTTCATGGATAAACTATCTGTTGAATAGAGTATGTGCTCAATGCCAAAACGGCAGAGCTTAGCCTTTAAAGGTAGATGACCCGATCACAGATTTTTCTCAAACATATGGAGATTTTCGTATCATATGAAAGATCATATTTTTCTGATTAACATACTGAAATTTGACGGTCCAAATCAGTATGATTACAAAGAAATCTGTGAAATAACATCAAATTACCGCGAAAAGTGGTTAACCACCAATATAGTTTGTGTACAACTCAATGGGCACATTTCACGGCATCTTGTGCGTCTAAAATAAGAACCATTAACGTTATGCAACTCAAACTTTGGAATACAACTTTTTTGAGGATGACCTTTCATGTCGAATAGAAAACTTCAAGTTGAAAATCGGAACATCTACCTTTAACTTGCAGTGGAACAAAGTCCATGGGATGTATTGTATTTATACTTTAGGTCAAGCATGTGCAACCTTTTCTACCACACGGGCCGCATTGTGATTTTGAGATCTATTCACGGGCCGCAGTGATTGTCAAACATTCCAAAACACGTCCGGAGGAGGAGTAATAGGGAGAGAGGAAGTCCATTGCTCATGGAATACTCGATTCTCTTCGTGTAATTTCCTCTTTATACTCGCTGTTGCTGCTGCAAGCGCCATTTTAACCAGGATTGTATTACGCAATCACGCCTTGAGTTATATTTACTAAACGCAGCGCGTCACCCTACTAATTATAAGGGAGCACACCACTAAATCAATCCGCCATTTGTGTAAAACTAGAGAGTTCCGGTTAAAACGGGCCGCATCAATGGGAATTTTAGGATTGCTTCGCGGGCCGCAGATTAGAGGTCGGCGGGCCGCATGTGGCCCGCGGGCCGCAGGTTGCACACGCTTGCTTTAGGTAATGAATGTAGCCAGTACCAACTTGGAGGCTTGGGTGCTTGGCACATAACGTATTACAAGCTGTGCTTGTGACTTGGCCTAAATGGGATTTGAATCAATCTCATTATGGTAAAATTCTCCATGTTCTTACTTTCAATTTTTTATTTTTTATGTAAGGTGACGAAAAAAAACAATCCTGTTCTACCCAGGGGTTAAAATATCTTTTTGGCTACGAGGGCTATTTTGAGCAAATTCTGCCAAAAATCGCCCCTTTTAGTACATTTTACCAAAGGCCAACATTTTCTCAGGGGGCTATTTTGTGAAAACTGGGGGCTAATCGCCCTTCGCCCCTGTGTATTTTGAGCCCTGGTTCTACCGTCCAAGGGTTGGTCAGTGGGGTGTTTGTTTGTTTGTTGTTGTTTTACCCAAAGAGATTTGTTGTTGTTGTTGATTAAAGGTAGATGACCCGATCACATTTTCGTAACACAGAATTATTTCAAACATACGGAGATTTTCATATCATATGAAAGCTCGTATTTTTCTCATCATCATACTGAAATTTGACGGCCTAGATCGGTATAATTACGGAGAAATCGATGAAATAACGTCGAATTACCGCGAATGGTGGTAACCACCGATATAGTTTGTGTACAACTCAATGGGTACAGTTCACGGCATCTTGTGCGTCTAAAATAAGAACCATTAGAGCTATGCAACTCAAACTTTGGAACACAACTTTTTTAAGGATGACCTTTCATGCAGAATAGAAAACTTCAAGTTGAAAATCGGAATATGATCGGGTCATCTACCTTTAAGGACAAGTTTTTTCAGCTTCTTTGAAACTAATACGTTCAACTTTTTACCCAACTCTGTATTTTAGGCGGAATACAATAATAATATGAAGGTATATCACAACTCTCCTACCTACCAGGCCTGGGTAGTCGCCAAAGGAAAGGGTATGTATTCGTGGAAACCTAACTAATATCCTAAAACACTATCCGTACCATATCACTAACCATATCTTCATCCCTAACCCTACAATATATCTCTAACCAGGGAGTCTATAATAATGCGAGTGAAAATTCAAACCACGAAAGTAGCGCCCTCCAAAATAAGGCGTATATAGGGCCTATACCCGCGATGTGACTCTGAGTGTAGCAACCGGGATTGGCGCTCTTCTTGGCCATGCATGGCATTGTAAAATGATTGACAGCTAGCGCGCCAAAACGCAGGATGTAACTCTTGCTATGAGGGTGCTAGAGTGGGGAACAAAACCCGGATACCCGCCGGAAAAACGGGTCGGGTACACAAATACCTGTAATGTCCCAACACTAGAGGGCACAATAGTTTGATCAGCTCCAAATTTGGCGAATCTTCCTTACAGCAGCGAATGAATACAGAAGGACACGGGCGCGAAAATCCTACTAATACAACATCAACAGAAATGATAGACTCCAGTGCGATGAATTTAGCCTTAATTAATGTATTTGTCTCTTCCGCATGTAGCTCAGCAAGCTATAGAACAAGACAACCAGCTGGAGCCACAACTAACTCACCACAAGTCTCAGTCGGAGCCTAGAATGAGTATTCAACCGGCCGAGGAGGAGGATGGTAAGAATATATCTGGATAATATGGGGAATTACTGTAAACGTGGACATTTTCACGCTACATGAATTTTCGTGCATTTCACACTCAAAACAGCTACTGCAAACATAAGAAAATAATTCATTTTGTGTAAGTCTATGTATGAGCTTTCAAATATAAAATTTAAAAACAAGCGAAATGTATTTGTTAGTAATGTCAATTTCAAATGTCAAATTGGCTGGAAGGAAGTGTATTCATTAGCTTTTAAATGCTGTATGGACTCATATACAAGATATTTCCAGTTTCGTTATATTCATAATATTCTACCAACAAACTATTTTTTGTTTAGAATTGGTTTAATAGATACTGATATATGTAGTTTCTGCAAAGTGAATAAAGAAACAGTAAAACATCTCATGTGGGAGTGTAATGTAACAAAAGATTTTTGGAGCAATCTTAGTGCATGGATGAATACTGGGCTAAATATCTTTTTCAATGTGAATTATCAGAATATATGTCTTGGCTTATTTAATGAAGATTTCAACTTTTTCAAAAATATAATTATTCTTTTGGCAAAATGTTATATTTATAGCATTGGTGAAAATGACGGAAAAATCAGAGAAATTAATTGCAGAGAGAAATAATAGAATGGCATCCCATAACAAAAGATGGGGGATATTGTTTTCATAATGTTTTCTTTATAAAAAAGAATAGCATTAGGACCTATGTGCCTATATAATAGTAAAACTTTGTCTGGCACTTGTGGCGTCTGAATGTTGATGCCTTGTTTGTATTTGATGTATTTTGTGTAGTGTTATTTTTGTATTTTTTTAATCTATTGTTGTATGTTATAAAATAAAAAAAGTCCCTATAAACGGGCTGGAAAGAGAAAAAAATGTCAATTTCAAATACTGGACCTAAAAGTCAATATTTCAGGTCACATTTACTATTTATATAACAGTACTTTGAAAATATAAAAATATTTTGATGTTTTGTTTTTTGTTTTTTGTCCCGCTGCAGATCCTGACGATGGCTTCTCCGTGAAGCACCTGGCAGCAGCCCGTTACAATCGTAATCATCGTCTTATCAATGACATATTTAGTGAATCGGTGGTGCCGGATCCTCGCACTGTGGTCACGGAGGCAAGAATGCAGGTGTTGAAAAGACAGGTGCAATCACTCATGCTACATCAGGTGAGGCCACGCAAAAATCATCAACTGTATAACAACTTAATTTCATGGCAACTGAATTTAGCGAATTAGCATTTAGTCAACTGTTTGCGGCAATTTAATATCACTTATTTGTATCATCTTATATAAACAGGTCAAAAGAAATAAGTCCCCCCCCTGGGAAATGTGAATTTTGCTGGAAAACAGTTAGGCTCCTTAACCTGTTACAAAATGTAAAATGTAGACTGAAATGTTACACATTTAATGTGCAATAAAGTTTCACCCAACAGTTAACCTTCACCTTGAAATGCTGCCATTTATTAAATTTGATGACCAATAAAAAATGACACTTTCTTGCATAGGGATTGGACAAATTGATGAAATTTATGGACCTGAGGTGTACTCAAATGGATTATATACACCTTCAATTGATGTTATTCATTCAACCATGAACAGTTCCTTCACATTTTTATCCAAACAGGTGACAACCCTGTGTTTCAATTTTCATGGGTTAAAAATTTCATCAATTTGTCCAATCCCTATGCAAGTAAGTGTCATTTTGTATTGGTCATTAAATTTAATAAATGGCAGCACTTCAAGGTGTAGGTTAACTGTTGGGTGAAACTTCATTGCACATTAAATGTGTAACATTTCAGTCTACATTTTACATTTTGTAACAGGTTAAGGAGCCTAACTGTTTTTCAAAATTCCCAGGGGGGGGGGACTTATTTCTTTTGACCTGTTATAAAAATCGGAAAGTAGATATTTTTCACTCTCAAATGTAGATATTTCTACTAAAATGTGCATTTATTTAGCCAAAATGTTAGGCAATTTAGCACAATAGTCTTCTTTTTTTTAAATATTTCAAGGAATTTCAGATTTTTTCACCTGATGAATATCATGCCTGTATATAACCATTATATATAATATAATTGGCGGCAATTTAATTTGGTGAATTGGATCTCCTAGCGAAATTAGCGAAATTAAATTGCTAGCGAAATGAAGTTATTTTACAGTATCTATTTTAGGCGACGGGGAAAACACCCCTGTCTACGGGCAAACAGACCTCTCAGGTAGGGTCGGTCGGTCGGTCAGGCGTTTTTGTGTGTGGGCTTATTTTACAAAAATGGTGGGAATTTACAACCATTTTCAATTTTTTTTCACAAAATATTCAACAACAAAATGTAGCTTTAGTAAGACGGTTAAAAAAACTGTTCTATGGGCCTACAGAACTCTCTAGTTGCGTCAGTAAATCTTGTGATTCTCACCGTCAAAATGATACAAAACTAACCTAAAAATGTGTCCAAATTTTGACATTTTAGGATGAATTAAAAAATTCCCAAAAATGTCACACACTTATTTATTTGTCTATTTTCCCCTGCAGTAAGGCAATTAAAAATCCTTTTCTAATTAATAAATCCCCCAAATTTCAAACACTTATTTATTTATCTATTTTCCCCTGTAATATTAAGGCAATACAGCCCACTTTTCTATAGGCGAACAGACCTCTCTCATCAGGATGTATTGATCAGTCTGGCTTTTCCCCCGTCAAATGATACAAAAAATCTCAAAAATGTGTAAACATTTTGATATCTTGGGACAGACTTTTAAAAATCCAAAATTTGGGTTGGCTTTAATTCCTCCCTATCCTCCCAATTGTTTTAAAGGGTCGGTTAAGCCCGCAGAAGGGGGACCATTTTTTGATTTTAGGAGCTATTACAACTGTTATAAATATTTTTAAACAGGTTTATAATTTGTTTAATACCCGCCGTATATGCATGCCTATTATTTCTATGTATTACAACTGTGTTTCCTATTTCTAGTTGAAAAATTAAAACTGTTTATTTTCATTGTTGGATATGTTGTATAGCTATTGTACCTTACCTACAGGCAGAGGCATGTTGGTTTGATCAGTGGATGGAATGTTTGGTTTTCCTAACTTTGATACTGTCCCGGGGTGCTCAGTGGTCATTACAAGGGGGTATCATGCGCGTCCAAGGACTTTCAAAAAGTACCCTAAATACGTAATCGTGTTAATGTGAAAAAACACCCCCTAAACAAGTATGGCACAGTATTTTACATACCCTAAGTAAGTACCGTAGTATCAGTATTTATAATACCCTAAACAAGTACTCAAAATATGTTGATACCCTAAGCAAGTAATTTGTATAGTTTAAACCTCTAATACCGCGTATGACACATTTCTAACCTTTTTTCCTTCCCTAATAAGCTAAAAGTATTATGAAACAAATACCGAGCTGATTTATCAGATCACTTGCGGGGATACAATTTGAGAAATATATCTCGCAAATGTATCATGGCTATTTATAATCCTCATGGAGCAAATAAGGACCCTAAATACGAAAGCCAATGATGTATAAAAAGTATACCCTTTTTCTTAATTTGGCTTATAAAATTAAGAATTAATTATTGGTATAAAGACATTTCTTGAATACATGAACACTTTTACACAATTTCATATATTTTTGAGGGTGTTTTCTTTGTTGCCCAAATTCATGCATCATCTCAGGAATTTCTCAGCATTTTGTGTATTTTTGGATTGCACCAACTATAGACGTTATTCTTAATTGGCTTTCCAGAGCAGTAAGATCCAATTGTTTGTGCAAAATGTTAATCTTTTCTGCAGTAATTTGTATTTAAATCGCTTTTGCGATTTTATTTGTTCAAAAAGGGGAATAAAAAAATGAAATGCGGTAATTTATGTTGCCAAAATGAAATGCGCCCGGCCTACCGGAAACAAACTTGTTGTTTTTTACGCCTTATAATGAATTTTTTTCGCAATTTTCTATAGAAAAAGCTGGAAGCTGAGTTGCAGTCTATCGAAGAAAAGCATGAGACAAAGAAAAGAAAATTCTTTGATAGCAGTGGGAAGTTTCACCAAGAAATGAAGAAGGTATGTGTACAACTATCATAAGGCGACAAAAAAAAACCAACCTGTTTTACTGGCAGACGGGTTGGTCTGTTGGGTTTTTCAAAAAAAGAAATTCTTGTTTTTTTAAAACCTAAAATGTCACCAAATTCTGCATAAATCGGGAATTTTGTTGAAAAATTGGTTAACAACAATTTTCAATGGATTTTGGGCCAACTTTTAAAATTTGTGGAAAAATAAATTCTACAGATTTTCGGGCACATAAAAACAGGGGGTTTTTTTCGTCACCTAAAAACCAAAACCAGATAACAGAGCCATTAGAAGAGTGAAATAACATCAAAACTAATGGTTAATTTAGGGTTTTTGACTGTATTTTTTGGCTGTATTGCATTGAGTTCTAGGGCTAATGTCATCAAAATTGGTCGTTGACTGTAAAAGTGGTACATTTCGCACATTTTTTTTTTTTTTTTGCGCTCTCAGATTTTCAACCGTTTGCTCTTTTTTTTATTCGCGATTTTGTAGCTTCATCACATAGATCTATACGCAAAAGAAATATATTTGTGTTATTATTTTCGCGGTCTGGTTCGAGCGCGAACAACCCGAAAATAAATGTAATGTGAAAATGTTCAACTTTTATCCTTCATATAACTGATGAGCGGGATGACAGTGTAAGGTTTTAAAATGTTTGCTTCCTTGAAATCAAAGTTACTAAGTTCTTGAGGTTGAAGTGATGATAATTAATTAATCTTTCCCTCCTCATTGTTCGAGAACTTCAAATTAACTTTTTTTCATTTCTGGACCAGGGTTTTAACCTGGGGCCTCCCGAACTCCAGACAGACTCTCTACCAACTGAGCTAACAAGGACTATTGGTATCGAAGTGTTCTAAAGGCTTAAGCCGATATGCACAAAATAAGTTAGACAGGGTCTAACTTTAGACCCGGTCTAAATGATGTATAGTCCTTCTGGAAGGACCACTTTATTCTTTGTATGCCCCCTAACAAAGTCCAAAAGTAAAATAGGAGTTGCCTAATTAAGCTAATGTTACAATAAAATATATTGCCTCTTATAAGGTTCATTAATAATGTAGAATGAGCTCATCAAAGCATAAAAAGGTCTTTATGGGAGGACTGTTCCCTATTTGTAATGTAACTATAAAATGCATTGACTCTTATAAGGTTCATTAATAATGTAGAATGAGCTCATTAAAGCAAAAAAAAGACCTTTATGGGAGGACTATTCCCTATTTAGACCAGGTTTAAGTTGTTTAGTGCATACACAAAGAAGATTTCTTGATGTACCACCCCATCATGATTAGCGCCCCTACAGTACCAGCAGGTCTTATCACCAAAACAAACAGTGCCACACATCTGTTAACCCTAACCCTAGAACGTGGCAGTGGGGATGGAACGAAGAACAGGGGGAGGGGGTTAAATAAAAAATGGGAAAAATTATGTCCGCCGGCGCCGGGAGTTGAACCCGGGTCGGCCGCGTGACAGGCGAGATATACTAACACTCAGCCACGGGGGGAGGGCTTCACAGGCTAAGAAATCGGAGACCATATATACCCGTAGTTTAGTGCTACAGGAGATAGAACTTGTGCGCGCGCAAGCCACGTGGTGCTGGCTGTGAGGTGACTGTGAGACGTAGTAGCGTTAGGGTTATAGAAATGCACTGTGTGGTGTCGTATTAACCCTAACCCTAGAACGTGGCAGTGGGGATGGAACGAAGAACAGGGGGAGGGGGTTAAATAAAAAATGGGAAAAATTATGTCCGCCGGCGCCGGGAGTTGAACCCGGGTCGGCCGCGTGACAGGCGAGATATACTAACACTCAGCCACGGGGGGAGGGCTTCACAGGCTAAGAAATCGGAGACCATATATACCCGTAGTTTAGTGCTACAGGAGATAGAACTTGTGCGCGCGCAAGCCACGTGGTGCTGGCTGTGAGGTGACTGTGAGACGTAGTAGCGTTAGGGTTATAGTAATAAATAGCTGGAAGTAATACATGCCAGTGCAGATAGGGTAAACTTGGCCACAAAATGAAAGAAGTTGAATCCCAACTAAAACTTGTATTTATAAAAATATATAGGGTCTTTAAGAAAATCAAGAAAGGGACTGTATTAAAGACACATCAATCATATTACTTGCAACAGGATTTTCTTAAAGACCCTCGTTTAACAACTTTATAAGCATTTCCTTACACTGTAATGTCGATGGGAACCAGTAGACACTGGTGACAGAAATCAGTGGTCATGTGATGAAAGTGAAGCATCCTGGGGATGCTTCACAAGCATGAGGGAGAAATAATATTGAAAGTTAATTCACAAGGTTGAATCTTTCCCTTCTAAGTGCTACATTCTTTCTACAAGGTCTTTGATAATTACCATGTGTGTGTGAGAAAAATATTTTTAACAGATTGGTGCATTTCCATATTGTACACACGAAAAAGTAAAACATTTCTTTCAAATGGTTGACCAGCCCAAATTAAAGTAATCAAACACTGTTTTTTCCGTAAAAATCATTTGTATACAATTTTGGCCAAAAGCTTGTGAGATGCGCCATTTGAGCACTGCCTTGTTGCTTTATCGATCTTTTTTAATGTTTAATTGTACCCAATTGTCTGCTTGCAGTTATGCGACCAGAGGGTTGACATCAAATGGGAAGAGGTGGTGTTCCCAGAGCTGATGCCCATGTCCTCCACTATGGGATCGAACCAGGGACCAAATCAACTCCCGAAGGGACCTACCGCAAATGGTCTACCACCCGCACCTGCTCCTAGTCAACCCCCATCTGCCAACACTAATGGTCAACTAGCGGCGCCAACTACCCAGGTCATAGGAGCACCTGCTGCTGTGAATGGTCAACAAGCTAATGGGGGTCCAATGTTAGGTGTGAAACAGCAACAGATACCACAGCAGGCACCACAGCAACAGCAGATGGATGCTCAGCAACAGCAGCAGCCGAGTCAAACGACAGCGGGTGTAGAGGTAAAATATTAAGGGTAGGAGTGAGTCCCGGGAAATCAAGTCCCACCTGAAAAAGTCCCGGGAAAAAAATCCAGAATCCCGAAAAAATAAAAGATGGACAAAATAATATTTTTGAATAATAAGCTTACTAAAAAACCCCACTCTTCAACTCTTATTTTTAAATGCAAATTTATAGTGGAGATTCACTTGACATGGATTTATTAAGTCATATCTGTGCCTTTTTGTCTCGCCTGATGTAATCAGAAAGAGACTATGTTATCACTATTTCTGTCCAGCGTCCGCCGTCAGCCGTCCGCCGTGTGCTAAGAAATACCTTTGTGACGCGATATCTGGAGATCCGTAAGGCCTATCTTGATGGGACTTGGTGGAGGGAAGGGGGGTGGTGCGTTCTGTTGCTGATTGATTTTTCAAGGTCATCGGAGGTCATTCAAGGTCATCGGGGTCAAATATGCTTAAAACTTTTGTGACGCGTTGTGACGCGATATCTAGAGATCCCTAAGGCCTATCTTGATGGGACTTGATGTCAGGGAAGGGGGTGGGGTGTTCTTTTGTTGATTAGATTTTCAAGGTCATTGGAGGTCATTCAAGGTCATCGGGGTCAAATATGGGGTCAAATAAGATCCGTAAGGCCGATCTTGATGGGATTTTAGTGGAGGGAAGGGGGTGGTGTGTTCTTTATGCTGATTAAATTTTCAAGGTCATCGGAGGTCATTCAAGGTCACCGGGGGTCAAATATGGGGTCAAATAGATCAGTAAGGCCTATCTTGATGGGATTTGGTGGAGGGAAGGGGGGTGATGTGTTCTTTTTGCTGATTAAATTTTCAAGGTCATCAGAGGTCATTCAAGGTCATCGGGGGTCAAATAAGATCTGTAAGGCCTATCTTGATTGGATTTGGTAGACGGAAGAGGGATGGTGTGTTTTTTTTGTTGATTATTTTTTCGGGGTCATCGGGGGTCAAATATGGGGTGAAATAGATCAGTAAGGCCTATCTTGATGGGATTTGGTGGAGGGAAGGGGGGTGGTGTATTCGTGTTGTTGATTAATTTTTCGGGGTCAAATATGGGGTCAAATAGATCAGTAAGGCCTATCTTGATGGGATTTGGTGGAGGGAAGGGGGTGGTGTATTCTTTTTGCTGATTAAATTTTCAAGGTCATTGGAGGTCATTCAAGGTCATCTGGGGTCAAATAAGATCCGTAAGGCCTATCTTGATGGGATTTGGTTGACGGAAGAGGGATGGTGTGTTCTTTTTGTTGATTAATTTTTCGGGGTCAAATAGATCAGCAAGGCCTATCTTGATGGGATAGATCAGTAAGGCCTATCTTGATGGGATTTGGTGGAGGGAAGGGGGGTGGTGTGTTCTTTTTGTTGATTAATTTTTCGGGGTCATCAGGGGTCAAATATGGGGTCAAATAGATCAGTAAGGCCTATATTGATGAGATTTGGTGGAGGGAAGGGGAGTGGTGTGTTCTTTTTGCAGAATAAATTTTCAAGGTCATCAGAGGTCATTCAAGGTCATCGGGGGTCAAATAAGATCCGTAAGGCCTATCTTGATTGGATTTGGTGGAGGGAAGGGGGGTGGTGTATTCTTTTTGCTGATTAATTTTTCAAGGTCATCGGAGGTCATCTGGGGTCAAATAAGATCCGTAAGGCCTATCTTGATGGGATTTGGTGGACGGAAGAGGGATGGTGTGTTCTTTTTGTTGATTAAATTCAAGTCACTTTTGATGAACAGGCGAGACGCGCCGTTCGAGAACCGCCTTGTTAAAACTCTTATGCTTGCGGATCTTCACTATTGTGTATACCGTGCCGCCCTAACAATCAAATCACATGTGTTTTGTGATTACTCAAAACTAGAACAAATAAGTTACGCATTTTAACTGCCGCAGTTATCGTAGCAGGTGACGTTATGTTGATCTCTAATTAGAACTGACTTGATTAAGTAATTGCATGTTTTCGGTAGGTCAATGAGAGTTGAATGGGAAACCATTCATGCTGATCTACCCCTTTAGGGAAGTGTCTAGTCTTGATACACTTTCAAATCAAATACCAAGCAGCAATGATTGTTTTACCTTTGAATTTGATACACAATAGGACACATACAGGGTGAGTCAAAAAAAAGTTTACTCAACTTCAGCGATTTTTTTAGAAAAAGGCATTCGTTTGTTTTCAAAACAATTTAATACGGTATAAAGACAAATTAATTAGCTTTAATATGAATTTTATCTGGTTTAGATTGGTTAAGGGAAACTTATTTTACGCTGTTTTGAATAGAAGTGACCAATTTAACGTCCGAACACGCTTCCAGATTTTGACCATTATATTTCATAAGATACGACCAATAAAAAATTACAATACCGACAGCGAAAGGATCAATTCCTTTTGTTATGAAATGATTAAAGTGTGGTAATTGTGTCATATTAATCCATATTTCATGTTTTAATCTATTAGGAGACAATTTTGAACAAGTCTATTGTCTACTTAATTCTTTCAATAAACAAGATGTGTAATGCTTTACATCATAATCCTAGTAAACATTAAGCTCGTTAAGCTTGAAATCAAAAACCGTGTTTTTGGTGAAAAAACAGCTCCTGTACAGAAATAGTCATATTTACTTAACGGTATCATCAAATAGCGTGATTTTTTTCCAGATGGTAGCAAAGAAATGGCGCAATCATTTAAAGTTTTGTTTGCCTTGATTTTGTGGTCAGAAATATTTTTTTAAATTTTTTCAATTAGGGTAAACTTTTTTTTGACTCACCCTGTATATCTGGTTGTTGAGTCCAAATCAATACAGTCATGTTTAAAACCAAATCCACACAATGTGAAGCTCCTAGCTCAATAATAAGTATGTCAAGACTTGATGACTTGAGCTCTTCTACCTGCAATCATGTGTCACGCTTTGGTAGGTCAATACAAGTTAGGGCTGGTCTACCACCCTTTCTTGCCTCATGTTTTGGAATCCTGTGTATGAGTTTGGAGACAGGCTCATTGCCCCTCTGAAGTAGTGTCCGGCTAATCCTGCTCTACGTTCTCCGATCTCATCCGAGACTTTAGGTAGATATTTACCCGTACAGGTCTTCATTTGTCACATGCAGTCTCTTAGCATTCTAGCGCAACAACGAATTAAGTATAGAGGACTATAAAAACGAAACTGTTTTCCTAATTTTATTGTAGAAACCGGAAGACAAAATATCAACTGGATCGGTGCCAAGTCCACCCAAGGACACCGTCCAACAGCAGGAAGGGTCAGCGCAACAGCCAACAGCCTCGCAAGAGACCGGGGAACCAATGGATTTAGATCAGGGTAAAGACTCTCATGGTGGTGAGGGGGCAACCAGCACTGGTGCAGCGCTACCGCCGCCTGCGGCAGATAAGGGTAGCGAGGAAGGAGGAGCCGTGAAGGAGGAAGAAGTTTCTGTGCCAGACACACCTTCCTCAAATGGTAAGTGTCAAGACTCAAGAGCTTCAATGTGACTTTGCACCTAGGGGTTACTTGCACTACAACTTATGAACGTGTAGTTTTGGAATGCGTGTTGCCGGTACTTTTTAAGCTTCTCCACGCTGAATCAAATGCCTTTCGGAAGTCCAAGCCATATATGTAGGCTTACCACCATCATGCCTATTCGCCACTATATCTTGTCACGGTAAAAAGGTACATATGGCGTTCTTGGACTACCGAAAGGCATTTGACACAGTGTGGAAGAGCTTAATAAGTACACCTAATAGTACACGCTGTCCAAAACTACACTTTCATAAGTCGTTGTGTCAAATTATTTATTGAGGGGGAGGGGCGGGGGGTTGCTGCCAGAGGTTTGAAATCCTGTCCTACTTTTAGGGGTGTTTTTACTTCCAAAATTAACTGATTTGACTGGGGTTTTTTTTGTTGCGATTTGGGATCTAATGTTTAGGGTTTTCCAGCACAAATCATACCCCATATTTAGGGAATTTATGCGAAAAAGCGATCCATTTGGGCTACACATACCTGTATACCTTATACGTTATACCCCCCTCCCTCTGGACTTTGCACCCCTAGTTAATTGGAGAAAGTCAATCTGGAGAAATCACAGGTTGCCAGTTAAATTTCGACTGAGTGCACATGTTTGTTTTATTGGTATATCTTATCAGACTATATGTTAGGCCTAAAAAAAAGAAGTTTGATTGGCGTAACATGACCAAAACAAATAGGGTAGGTCGGTCGGGATTTTTTTTTTATTTTAATTTTTTTTAAATTTTAAATCATCTACTTTTGAACACTTAAAAGACAGCAGTACAAACAAATGAAGAGACGGCAAAAATTCCCTTTTCTTTAAACATTTTTCTTTTTCTTTATAGAAACATACAGACTCTATGAGTACAAGTTTCTGAAGTTTTAAACAATAACAAACTTCAGATTTCAGTTTTTTTTGTTTTTTGTGGGTTTTTTTGTTTTTTCCCCCTCAAAATAATAAAAAATATTCAGGGTCGGCGATGTTTTTAGGGTCGGTCGGGTTACGCCAATCAATTTTTTTTTTTTTAGGCCTTAGTGGGATACTCTGGGGAAAGAAAAATGTTGGTGCTCCTATCTCTTTGTGTAGACTTTAGTGAATATTGAATATCTTTTGCTACAGGAATACTTTTGTTTTTTTCTTAACAAAACGGAAACTTGATAAAACCAAGTATACCGATGCCCATCTTTAGGTCTGTTAAATCGAAGCTTTCTTATGTGATAATCTTTTCAGAACAATCAGCAACAGTAGAAAGTTCAACTACCCAGCCATCGCCCAGTGCTGACAATGCAGCAACCTCGTCATCGGCCGATAAAGAAGAGACACCTATGGAGATGGATGAGCCGGCATCAAAAGAACAGGAGTCACCAGATACGCCAGCTCAGACTGCACAGCTGAAAGAGGCAACACAAGAATCTTCTCCACAGAAACATACAGAAAGCGTTGAGAAAACCGCAAGCGAGAATGCACCTGCTGCAGGGGACGAAAATATCAAAACTGAATCATCGGCGGATAAATTGGAGAGCGAAACAGCAGATGGGACGGAAGTCTCAAAAGACAAGACAGAGGACAAGGACAAGGAGGCCAGTCCACCTGTGGAAGATAAGAAGGCTGACGAGACATCTGCAAAGGAGGGGGGTGAGACCAAAGCTTCTGAACCAGCGCAGCAGACATGTGAGGAACAGTCTAAGATGCCCCAAGAGGCAACTCCTCCTCCATGAAGGACAATATGAAATACTTGGGTCGGTATGCACAAAACAAGCTAGACCTATGGAGAATAGTCCTTCTGGAAGGACCCTGACATTTTCCCAGCCATTGTATAGGGCCTACTCCCTAACTATTCAAAAATTCAAATTGGGTCCATCCTAATGTTATAATAAGATGTATGGCCCCCTTGCAAGGTCCATTGATAATGAGCTAATCTAAAGTTGAAAAGGATTCTTTCAGGGAAGACTATTCTTCACTTAGACCAGGTCTAAATTTAGACCAGATTTAAGTTGTTTTGTGCATACCAACCTTGATGTTGAAGTCAAGCCTATAGTTTGTTCAGTGCCGAAAAGTCAAGCTTTATAAAATTAAGAATTGATCTGGAAAAAGGGTGGGTGATGTTTTAACTCAAGAAAAGCACAGCACAAGCACACCAAAAATGTTTGAGTTAGCAACCTGGGATTTATTTGCCATGCGTGATAACGCGAGCCTCGTATTGATTGCTTATTTGGGCCTGAACAAACTAGAAGTCATATTTGTATGTGTTTTTCCTAAGTTTTGTAGCATCCTTTTAAAGCAGATATACATGTACCGCTCCACAGCAGGGTCATAAAAGGTCCATAAAGAAATGGTTTGTTGTCAGTGCTCCACAGCAGTCTTGTCAATAAGCCTTTTAGAGGTATGACAATCTCCCCACACCTGACTGCTCATTCTGTGAACTGTAAAAGTGGACATTTTCGCACTACATTTATTTTCGCGCTAAAATAAAAACATGTGAATATATTCCTTTTGTATGTAGGTCTATGTATTAAAGAAGCTCAAAATTGCAAAAATAAAAACAAGCAAAATTGTCCAAAATGTGCGACGCGCAAAAATGTACACGTGCGGACATTTACATGTGCGTAAATTTACATGCGCAAAAATGTCCACTTGTATAATATATCCCTGGCTTTACCCAAAAGGAAGTATGCCCTCACTTATTCTATACAGTCTCATATTGTGTCTACCATTATGGGCTCATGATGAAATCATGGAAATAAAGTTTACTTGAGGTCCCAGCCATGCATCAATTACACGTTAGAATAAAGAACCTCATTGTAATTACATGATGCATTTTATTTAAATCAAAGACTTGATGCATGGCCAGGGGGGGGGGGGCTAAAGTACACTATTTCCTTTTTTACTCTACCATATGTGACCAATCGCGTCCTTACCATATGTGACCAATCGCGTCAAAAAGGACATGTTGTCGGGAAACACAGTTTTGAGATAGAGGCCATATTTGGTGAAACATAAAGAAAATAATAGACAAAAATATGCTTCTTCAATTCATATCTTTTGTGATTACAAAGTCCGATTACATTCAACAAGGTATCATTTCAAAGCTTAAAATGTTCTCTTTCAAATCATACCAATAACTCAGAACTGACTCGGGCCTCCAACATGTCCATTTTGATGTGACGGGTCACATATTATCTCATGTCTCATGTTTTATGAAGTTTTGATGGGCTGAGTTGAACTATCAATGAATCACGATGTATCATCATTAAGCAAAGAAAATTGTGTTGCCCATAGCAACCAACCCTAAAATAAACAATTAGGGTCAACATATTTTTTCTTTGCAAGATATTACTATAAATATTTACTATTTTCTGCTTGAAATAAATATGTTTGTTTGAATAAATAGTTTTGAACTATTATCACTCTAGACATGAACCATGACAACCACAGTCTGTCAGTAATATTTTTCAGGAAATTCAGAATGTTTGGTACTTGAGGGCAACACAGCAATATATTGGTTTGGCCTTAGGTGTCTTAGTATAATCCCTACTCAATTCAACCCTATTTATAGCTGAACTTGAACTTATTCTCCATTATGTTGTCACCAGAATCAAGTTTACTTGCTGTTCAAATGCTGAAGTGAATCTTGGCCTAAAACAAAATCTCAAACTTAAGACAAATTCGTGAAAATCGATGGTTAAACTCTGTCAGAAAGGAGTGCAGTTATTATCGAACTCCAACTATTGTTTATACCTTCTGGGCAGTTCCAAGCAAAACAGGACATTCAAAATAATTGAAAAAAGGCTGTAAATTTACAATTTAAAGTACTACCATCACATATTTAGTATCAAATGAAAGATATTTTCAAGCTCTTCAAATGAGTTATTTTTCTTTTTAATTGATATACATTAAGTATGATTTTTTTTGAAAAAACCTGATTTTTTTCCAGAAAAATGCCCATTTGTAGCACCCTTCTCTGACCCCTTCTTATGCTTTTATATAAGTTTTGTTGGTTTAAGTTGGTAACTTACTGCTTAAATTTTCATAAATTTACACTTTTGACATGATTTTGTTTTTTATTATGTATTTTATTATGAATTTTGCATTGTGGACAAAACGTCATTCCGTAACGGTCATTCCGTAACGCTCTCAATTGTCGGTCTTTACGTCATATTTCAAAAAAAAATTAACCAATTTTAACCAGGAAGTTGTCATGTTGTAGGTAAAGGTATACAGAATCACCCAACAGTCAATAAAACGTGATACATTTCTAAATATCACAAAGTTTTATCAATGTCTAAATGACTAGAAAAATCATGTCCATTTTGTGTCATTCCGTAACGGCAATTACAAAAATCAATATTTCATTAATTAAAAATCTGATGGTCAAATTTTGTACCATATCTGAAAGCGTTTAGTAGTTACTATTAAAATATATTATTAGTTTGGTGAGAAGTAATAAACTTTTCAAGATATTATGATTTCAAACATAAAAATACTTTGTGAATGTCATTCCGTAACGCTTGGAACTGCCCTTCTGTTAACACTGGAAAATAATATAGAAAAGGTTATTTTATAAACTTTAAATGCAAATAAATGGGGAATATTTTTTCAGCTTGTCAATGGCCCGAACAACCCAATTTGCAGAACCAAAACCATGTGTAAACTAAGTAAATTTTGCTACAATTATTTACGAAGCTAACATATTAATTTGGTTACTATAATAAAAGCCATAAACCAGGGTATAGATGCATATGAGTCTGCAAAATAAGTCACTTTTCTCTAGAAAACCTACAAGCATACATCAGTTTCCTGTTTTTGTGGTAAATGGCTTTTGCTGATTGTTGTAGACAAGCATAACAATTTTGTTACCTTTTTTTTAAAACTTTTGTTCGTGATCTCTCACATGTTCTTTGTAACATGTAACATGTAACATCAATTTGTTTGTATGTGAATGGTAAGTAGTATAGTAATGTAGGGCTATGTATACGTGTACTAATTTAGTATGGTCAATAAATTATAAAAAAATCCACCACTTCAGATTTGTGTTTTAATTAATATATATTAGGGAAACACCTGTTCTATGGACCTTCGACTGACCCATTCTTTTTGAATGTTCAATTTCTTATATTCTTTTTTTTCTAAAAATGAAAACTTTTAGCTATTATTTTTGCACAATTTTGAATTTCAAAAAAATATTGAATTTCTTTTTAAATGTTTGAAATTGTTTTTGTTTTTTTGGAAAAGTCACCAACATTTTCTGAAACTTTTACCTTCAAAATATAAGTAAAATATCTTTATATGCAAAAACAAACAAAACATACTTGGGTCGGTTTTCATTTGCATGTGAACATTTTATTCACAGATTTCTAAAAAAAAGGTCCGTTGGGCCCATAGAACAGGGTTTCTTTTTTCCTAGTGGCTACCACACTTCTATTTTGCATCCTGGGGATATGTGAAATGTTCACTATTCTGAATATAGAAGGCATAGAATAAAACAATCATATGACATTGTAATACAGTGAAACCTTGATAACACAAGAGTCTGTTAACACAAATTTTCTGATAACACAAATTGCTTTTTAAGTCCCAAGCTTATATTTTACATTATTAAACCAGAAACCTGATAACACAAATTTCCTGTTAACCCAAACTAAATTGTGTGGCCCAAGCAACTTTGTGATAACAAGGTTCGACTGTAATAACAAGGTTTTAAAGACGAGGGAATCCACCTTCAAATTCAAGCCATGGTCAAGATGGCAGTAAGGCAAAATAAAAAATACACATGTTTAGTGTCCCCTCCCGCTTCCTTTTTTAATATTTATTTCAGTCATAACTTTTTTGTTCAGGTGTTTCAGAGTTTGAAAGGTTTGTAACAGCTTTGTTTCTTTTTTATATGTATTTCAAACAAGTTCTGTGGTGACCAACCCCTCGGAATCATGAAATAAAACCAATTTAAAGACGTTTCCTACTCTTCATGTTCACAAAATCCATTGCTATTAAGGGCGATTTTGCGTTAAAAAGTGGGTGTTGGGGTTCCAGGGGAAAGGGCTTCCTTTTCTTTAAAAAATCTGTAAGCTAAACAATTTTCTACTTCTTTTCCTAGAATGAAAAGTGATCCTTGAATGTAGAGTTGAGTTGCCAGATAAAATCTGATTTCAAGAATTTAACCAACATTTAAAACTTGAACCTTTTATTATTTTAATTAAAAAATTAATAGAACCTAATCTGGATTAAAGGGGAATTTCCGCTCCTGAATTGGATCCAGTTAATCTGTTTGTATTGCTTGGCTTGGATTAATTACTCTGGATTTAAGCCAGCCCTGATATTGATTTCCATTTGAACTTTGTTTTGTTGCCATGGTAAAATAACAAATACAATCCCCCTTGCTTTCTTGCAACACATTTCTTGTGTGTCAATTGAATACATTTTGTGCCAAGATAGAAAGTACTATGACATTAATACTTTGAGATATTTATAAGAATGAATCACAAACTTGAGTGTTTCAATTTAGGAGAGATTATTAAAGCACTTCACAGAAAAATATTACAATAATGATCTGATTGTTAAAAATGATATTTAGGAAAAAAAGTGTAGAACACATATTCATTTGACATTGAAGATTTTAATACTGAGCTGTAAAATAAATCTCCTCTTAGCATGGACCAGTGGCATAACTAGGGGGGGGGTGCATTATTACCGACTATTTAAGTTTGTCATTTCATTGGGGATGGTAAGCCTTTAACAGGCAGAGGGAAAATGTCCCCTGCCCCCTCTAGTTACGCCCGTGGCATGGACAGAAATTAAAATTCCGTAAATGCATTGTCTCTTTATATAAATGTGATCAACAAAAGGTATTGAACTATACTCGATTAGAGCTATTTTGATTCTAAACTTTGCATTTGTCTTAGCATTTCATTAAATCACTTCTCAGAATTTAAAACTTTGTGAAGTACTTTTCAGACTTTTTCAATTTGTAGATATGTATAAAATATCACTTTCTTAGTTCTCTTTCAAATTAGGTTCACATCTTTACCCCTTTAAGCTCTGTTTTGCTCTTTTCCACTGTGCTTAGATCGTTTAATAGCTCAATTCTAATGTTTTGATAACTAATTTTAAAAACTTAACGTATTAAGTATCTTTACTTTGGGGACACCCTGTATATTTGAAAACAAATTTGGTGGATACCCGGCCCCTCATACCTGCCCAGGGGCATCCGGGCGTTAACCTGGTGCTAGCTGTGGAAGTGAACAGACACATTTCAGTTTTCGCCATAAACATGATAAAAGAGCTTAAAAGTTATCAATCTAAAATGAGCCCTGGTTTGGCTGTGTATTTACTATGAGTGCCCACTTTTTAATAACATACACAAGAGTTCAATATCCCGTCCCCCATTATAGGGCCTGTAAGTTCAGATCCGGCCACCATCAAATACTATTAATTACCAAGTATCAACATCATGTAATACTTACAGTTTATCTTGTAAGATTTGTCATGAATTGGGGCTATGTAGTAGCCAATATTTAGCAGAAGGAAGCACTTAGTCAATTGCCTCAGTTTAATATTGGCCTTGCTTTCGCTTCGACTCCTCTAAACCCTTCCCGGGAAACCCTTAAACCCCCGATGTATAAAGCTCCACAGAACGGAACTTGTCAATAACTAAGGCGCAGGAAATTCCAATTATACCCTATAGACTGATAGACCCAGACATCTACACAGTCCAAAAGACGTCAACATAAGAGAGAGAGTCTTCTAAAACATAACTTCTCAAGAAGGCTATCGCGAGAGCCAACATGGATGTATACCAGGGAACTTTACAGCCCAAGGATTCGGCTCATTGCGCTGAGATTGCAGCGGGTCTAGGAAGGGTTGAAGAGACGCTGAAGTTGATTGAGATTAACGGGAGAGGATCAGAGGCTGAGGTGCGGTATAATCCTAGAGATGACGCTACAAAGGTAGGATTTTGTGGGTTTTTAAAATTTTGAAATCAATATTAACATGATTAATAACAGAAATAACTATGACAAATAAGCGTTCATACATGTTAATTAAAATCGTACGCGTAGTTGCCATATAGAGAGATTGGTGATTGATCCAGTTGACTAGGACCGTTGTTATATGGCTGATCCAATCGCTAGGGGACTCAAATCTGATTTATTTATTTTTGTTGAATTTTGTGAGTGCTGTAATTATTGAACTATTAATCAAATGTATATATTGTTGGAAAGGAAATGGATCAGAGAATCTAAATTTTGACCAAAAATTGATTTTATTAGGTTGTCTGAAAACATTTTGATTGAGTCAAAAAAAAATGTAAAAATCACTTTTTTGTGTGAAAAATCACAAAATTCAAATTTTTGACCCAATTTTTTTTTGCCAAAGCTAACAAAAATAATTTTGAGGATAAAATGCCCAAATCTCTTGATGATGATGTAGAGACGTTAACTTAGAAACGGGTTTTTTTAAACCTAATCTTAATTTTTTTTTGAAATTTTGACCAAAAAGTGCAAAAAAACGGGGAAAATGGATTTTGTGGTTTTTTGGCACTTTTTAGTCAACATTTCAAAAAATATTAATGAAAAATCGACATGAAATGGGTGATTTGGCGCAGCGTGCGAGAAAAAAAAATTAATGGGGAAAATTCCCCGGGAAAATTAATTTAACACACCTACTATACATAACCTGATAGACAGGTAGGCCTTATTTCATGAGGGGGTGCATGCCCCCGGTCTACCCTTGCTGATTACGCTACCAATTCGTGACCAAGTGGAGAGGGGAGAGAAAATACGGTATAATGAGAAAATGATGCGCGCGTGAAAGTTTGACTTCAATAATTGTCTGAAATTAGATAGATCAGCTTCATTCTTCAAGCTAATTTTGATAGGATAATTTTGGCATAAAAAGTCAAAATTTTCAATTTTAAGGACACCGAGAGAGGGGGTCATGCACTGGGATGACACGGGGGTTTCCGCCCGGGGTTTCCGTTGAAATGTTGCAATGAAAGGTTTGTACTTTGTTTGGCATAGGTGTTGCAACTTGTCCTAAATTACGCATGAAATCCACTTAGATATTTCCAGCTTGATTCATACAGAGGCTATAAGGGCGGGTATAAGGGTTGGCTATATTAAGTCGGGCTCTGAATTTCACACTTTGTTGCATTCTAAATTAATTATGAACCCGAAGGTTTTAAGGGCAGGGCAAAGACCCCTCATGAGCACACACACTCACTCTCTCAAAAGTCATTCTGAAATATTTTGAGATGGTCTATTGGGAGGATATTTTTCCAATATCGCGAAGTTTCCGAAGGCGCTCAGACGTGTCGCCAGTCTGGACCCGGAGTCTGGATAGATATGGAAATCTTAAAATAGGTCAGATCAATTCAATCATGTATTTATCCCGGTATATATGTATAATATAATATTAAAGAGACATAGACTATCATATTAAAAAATGAATCTCTTGAAAATTATAGACGAGTTTACCTCCTGTAAATTATGCCTACGAATTTATATAGACGTCGTCTGTCTGTCATATTTTTTTGTTAAATAAGATAATTTACTAACAAAATGACTATAACAAAACTAATAAATTAATGATCTCTAGCAAATAAATAATAGTTAAGCCTACGAAAGGTGTAATGTCCCATACTCCCCTCTATATATTTTTTGTCGTTTCGGTCCCTTGTTTGAAAACCGTGGCCCGAAGACAGATTGACACGCGCTTGCAGGCCCGTAAGCAGGATTTTTTTTAGGGGGGGGGGGCGTATTTTTTTGAAAAGGTACATCGTAAAAAGGTTGCCCCCAATTTTTTTTTAATCATCTAAGACAGTTTTGAGAGCGGGGGGGGGGGGGGGGGGGGGGCGGGAATGGGGTGTTTTTCGGAAAATTGGGGTAGGTGGGGGCGTTTTCACAAAAAAAGGTACATTAGTAACAAAAAAAGGTACATTGGTACCCAAAAATGGTACATTGGTACAAAAAAAAGGTACATTGGTACAAAAAAAGGTACATTGATACATTTAGTAAATCATCTTAGCTGCGAAAACTTTAATGATTTAATGATATTATAATGATATGTTATTATAATGATATGATCTCATGATATTGATGTCATCATACATGTCATAGCCCTATTATCTTTTGTCAAAACTACACTAATATTTTCCATACTAAAAATAAAACTGACGTCATTTAACTCTTTTAGCTGTGATGTAATTCTTTTAATGTCACTGGGCCAAAATAATGCAATAAAACATTATTGTGTTATAAATCTTTAATATATCTTATTAGGTCTAAATATTTATTTGTTTGTTTGTTTGTTTGTTTGTTTGTTTGTTGGTGTGTTGGGGTGTTTGTTTGTTTATTTATTTAGTTATTTAGTCATTTATTTATTTATTTATTTAGTTCTTTTGTTATTTATTTATTTATTTATTTATTTGTTTATTTGTTTATTTATTTATTTATTTATTTATTTATTTATTTATTTATTTATTTATTTATTTATTTATTTATTTATTTATTTATTTAATTAATTAATTAATTAATTAATTAATTAATTAATTTATTTATTAATTAATTAATTAATTAATTAATTAATTAATTAATTAATTAATTATTTATTTATTTATTTATTTATTTATTTATTTATTTATTTATTTATTTATTTATTTATTTATTTATTTGTCTATTTAGTCAGATTTCGACTATACATGTAGTATGGATGCATTTTCAATTCGTACGAAAATAATCACGCTCTTTTATAAGACCCTTAAAGGATGATCCGATCACTTCAGCTTTTATTTGCACATCGAACATACAGGGTGAGTCAAAAACACTGCAATAGTGGAAAGAAGCCATTTTGTTTTCAAAACAAAAAATGAATTTTAAAACTTTTTAAACGTTGCAAGAATGACATATTTAATCCTAACTTTGTGTGAACAAATGATATCGATCGCATTTTTCGTATGTCTTCGGTGACCCTCTGTGATGCACAACCAAATTTACATGTTTGTCCACGAGCGCAGTGATTTTCATTTGAAATGGCACACGTTGCATTTGCATATTTGAATATCCCGCCAACAAAAAAATTGATAGCATTTCATAGCATGGGTAGGGTAAATTGATTATGTAAAACTCACATCTAAACAAGAAAGGATGCATCAAATTCCAATAGAATCACAAATGTACTCAAGTTTCCAAATTTGAATGAGAGACACATTTTGCGATCTGATGCATATTTTGGGTATCTCGTGGACAAACGTGTGGAATGGGTGCACGGGTAAAAAGGTTCACCAAAGGCAAACGGAAACTGATATTGACTTCATTTTTTCACACAAATTTAGTAACAAATAAGGTTTTCTTATAATGTTTTTAAAAAATTCAAGCTTGAACTTAGTTTTAAAAAAAGATGGCTTCTTTCCACTATTGCAGGTTTTTTTGACTCACACTGTATCTTGATATCAGAAGAAACCCCATATTTAATTTGAATCATTATTTCTGTAAAATGTTTTAGTGGTGCACGATATGTTCCATTTACAAAGTGTTTACTATTAGGCCAAAATGCAGTGAATTACTGCCAAAGCCGGTGGTTAACCATGCACTCGGCCAGTGTATGTACTATAAACTCAATGGGCGAATGTCATGTCACCTTGTGCTTCTAAAATAAGAACCATTGGAAACTTGGGAATGCGATTATTTTAAGCATGTTAACACTTTTCACGCGGCTATTTGTTGCCATACCAAACAGATTTTTCAGAAATCTTTTCCAACTTTAAAATCGTAACTCAAGAATTACTTCAACAATAGGCCTACTATGCATGTTTGTACTTATTTTAATGCATTTCTCATGGTGATACCAAATATGGTGATGGAATGCAATAATTTTGACTTTTTAAAATCATTTTGTGAATTTTTGGAGCTATCGTCTGCAGACGCCTGCCGCGTGGAAAGCGTTTTAAACCCCGTCCAATTATACCCTATAGACTGATAGACCCAGACGTCTTACACAGTCCAAAAGACGTCAACATATAAGAGAGAGTCTTCTAAATCATTAGTTCTAGAGAAGGCTATCGCGAGAGCCAACATGGATGTATATACCACCAAAGGCGCTACCGGCCGATTGGTCAGAAAGATAGATACATCATTTAGTGCGCCAATCAGAGACAGTGTTGGAATAATTGTATCCCAGATAAAGATTGGAGTGAAATATTTTACAAGCTGCATTTGAATTGGCTATTCAAACGAGTATATCTTGCAATAAACCAATCAGAACCACTGTAAGATAGACAGGTAGACCCCAGGGGTTAAGGATGACCCTATGTAAGAATAGATTTAGTTGAAAATCAGGCCAGCAATCGGAACACCTACCTTTAAAAGCGTCACCACTTCCTAGTACCTTATTGAAAAATCCCCAGCCGGCATGGCCACCTTCATTTTCACGTCCTTTTGTTGAGTACCCCTCCCCTGAATGTTGCCGGCCATAGTAACACGCCTTCAAATATATAAACTTTATCCAAACATAATGAATGATAAAATCTTCATTCATAATAATAATATACCGTATGGCTATACTATACCACTTTACTAATTTGAAAGTGGGTGGTTGCCATGGCAATAATATATAATTTTGTTATGAGTCATGACATCGGTCATCCTTGGCAGACTAGCCTATAATAACCATAGCAATTGTGCTTGTTGCGTGCCAATCACTTTAAAACAAACTACAAAACAAACAAAATACAAAACAAAAGCAACTAAATGCACATTTTAATTACACAATCTGTTATTAGAAATCAATTTCAACAATAGGTAAATGAAAAAGAGGGCAACTTTTGAATCCAATCCAACCTACATTCAGGGAAACGACTTAAATCAAGTCCGCGACGGAACAAAGTGTAACAACACTATTTCTATTTAAGGGAAGTGTCAACCCTTTTTGGCGCCAAATTTATCAAGCACTGTAACTTTTAAACTATAAATGTGATGTACATAAAAGTAGGTGTGATATTGTCCTCAAAATCGGCAGAAAAAAACCTCATAGTCAAAATCAGAAATGTACCGACGGGGGCTCGTGTGTACCGACGGGGATATTTCAGGGGGGCCACCGGGCCCGGCCCCCTGGGTACGCCACTGCTGACTGGGAAAAGTAGAGGGAAAAGGTCATGACTGGGCCATTCCCCTCCCTGGGCATGGGGCCGCTACTGGTTAGTCCATCACATAATTGTAATTGCGCAATTATTATCAACCTATCGGGCAACCCATCCGTCTGTCTTATACTAGACCTATATAGAAACCGGGTCTAGAACCCTCCCCAGCTATAATAAGAACCAAGTCTGACGTCAGGGCAAGGAAGCAGACGGTAATAGAGACTGACATTATTTTACTTTTATATCAGTTTAAGGGGGGACTTTAAATAACACTTTCCACGCGGCAGGCAGCTGCAGCCGACATTCCAAAATGTCACAAAATGTTTCAAATATGTCAGCATTATTGAATTTCATTACCATATTTGGAATCACAATGCTTAAAAATAAGTACAAACATGACGATAATTGGTTCAGTAATCCTTCAGATAGACCTTGACATTTGGGAAAGGTTTCTGAAAAATCTGTTTTGTAATGGTAAAACTAAATAGCCCAGAAAGTGTTAAGGAAGTTTTTTTGGAATTTTATGAGTGCTGTAATTATTGAACTATGACTCAAATGTATATAAAAGTATGGGCCATTCCACAAAATGGGACCACTTCAGCTTTGGAAAATTATGAAAATAAATTGTTTCAAATCTGCTTACTTTGATTGTTTTTGATGACCCAATATGCTAAAGTTACTAGAACAATAATGTTTGCGAACACCACTGCTCACATTTTTACGCACGAAACCATGTAATTCAGGTGTTTTATATGGGTTTTTTCACTCGGTGAACGGCGTTATCTAGTGTCATATTGCATTGTCAGTCATTGCATCCCTAACTAAGTCCGAATATAATATTCAAATTATTGTTTTTTTGTCGTTGAGAGGTCTCTCCATAACAATATTTGACAAGCTATGCGACAGAAGAATGAATTTCATTTTTTAGCCTCAACAAATCTCTTGCTATGAATCAACGCTTTTGACAACTATGTGCTTTCAATTTTGTACCTTTTTCCAAAACTTGTTTTTACTCTAGTAGAAGAATATTCCCTTCTGTAATGTATCAATTGGGATTGAAACGAAGATAAAACAATTGAAACTGACATAAATCATGTAGCTGTTGGAGAAACTTTATTTGTTATATCAATTTTAATACGAAAAAGTGATTTAAACCATACATTTGGGCTGAATTTCCCAATATTGACCGTCAAACAGTGGTCAAATATTTAATTTTCACTTTAAATGTTTTATATAGCTTGCATTTTCGTTTAAAAGGGGTATGTACCATTACATTAACTATTGTATTCAATTACATGCACACTGCATCGCATATTGTGAAGTTGTTCTTTTTTTTGTTGATTGATATGGACATTTTAGGGTAAATTCCGTTATCCCTGTGAACAGCGTTATCCATGGTTATCCTGACATACACACGCGAAATAAGCCTGACGAAAACACATGCTCAATAATTGCTGAATAGAGCGATTTCGCTATGTGTGGCGCGGTAGTAAACACTCATATGTGTGGACTATGAGCCATATATTTACACTTCATGCACTTAGGGCCTACAGCATATTCTAGAAGAAACCGTTTGGTTCACAAAGTGAAAAGTGTTATATAGAACACAAAAAAAGAAGCAAACCTCACTGTTTTCAATGTTTCGCTGCTGTATCTAGACTTCTCAAAGATTTTCCAAAGAAGAAAGATTGTGCTCTTGCAATATTTTCTTCAAATGAGGGTGATCACACTTTACAGGATAACGCCGTTCACGATAACGCCGATCACGTTTGTATTCGTTTTCGTCCCTTTCTGACCTTCTGCAAGCCGTGTAGTTGAATTTCTATTTTTTTCTCGATACATTTAGTATAAGAACCAATAGACCTATAACATAATACCTTTCAAAGTTAACAGGATACCTACTTCCCAGAGAAACATCGATAACGGAAATTACAAGCTTAAAACAGTCGTTTTAAATAATGAACTTCAACATTTTTATAAGCCAAATGATGTGCCAGAGACTTTCGAGGTGCTATAATTTCAATAGCGTGGTCGGTTTGCTACGCGATTGCTCATGAACTATTGCATATTTAGAACATTCAGTTTATAATGATATATCAGGTGTACGGATATCGGAAACTACACACATTTCGTGGAAAGTTCATTATAATTTAAAAGTGCACATTAAATTTACTGTATGCAGAAATTAATGCCTTTACATATTTTGTTGGTACCTTTGCTTGATTTATTCGTGACAAGACCTTAGAAAAACTTGAATTGAGAGTCAAATCCAACAGTTTAAAATTGCGACATCTGGTCGAGGAAACCGTGTTTTTGTGGTTTTGGGGGCCTTTCAGTGTAAATTTGAACCTGATAATGTCATTTAAAGCATGGCAAACCATGGTGTTCCGAGTAGAACTCATCAAGTTCTAGCATAATATTTTTAAAAAAGTGTGATATATACTTATAGTAAGATTTCCCGGATCAAAGAATGATAAAAAGCCAAGTGGTCCCATTTTTGTGGAATTGCCCGTATACATTTTTGGAAAGGAAATGGATCGGAGAATCTAAATTTTGCATCAATTTTGACCCAAAATGTTGATTTTTTGAGATAATCACAACAACAAAAAATTTCAATTTTTAAAGTATATAGGTTAAACAAAAAATCGTCCATAAGTTAGTGTCTTTATTTTAACTCTCAACATTTTTGGTCAAAATTTGACGCTAGTTTTGAATTCTCTGATCCATTTCCTTTACAAAAATGTATACTTTTATATGTACGCATTTGATTAATAATAACAGCACTCACAAAATTCAAAAAATCAAATCAAAAACTCCCTTGAGTCCCCCCCCCCCCTTTATAATGATCACTTTCGAAATGTTGAAATGTTCATTTATGGGTCCACACCTATATTTAATGTATAACAGTAAAAATGCACTCTTTAATTCAATGTAAAAAAAGAGTAGAAATTCACTCTTTTTTAAGAGCAACTTAATCTGTTAAAGGTGTATGTTCCGATCACTTTTTTTGGGCTATGATAATTTCTTTCACATCATAGATATTTTGATACCTGAAGAATCCCCATATTTTTCTCATTATGTCTGTAAAATCTTAGGGGCCCGAAATGTTCCATTTAGAAATTATAGGCTATACAAATGTGGTGAATTACTGCCAAAAGGTGGTTAACCACCAGCCAGCCAGCTTGTGTGCTTCTCAATGGGCGAATTTGTTGTGACCTTGTGCTTCTAAAATAAGAACCATTGGAGTTATGCAACTCAAACTTTGGAATGCGACAATTCTAAGGATGACCTTCCATTTAAAATAGAAAACATCAAGTTGAAAATCGGGCCAGAAATCGGAACATCTACCTTTAATAGAGAACTAAGGTGAACAGTTTCTCCAAACCAAAAGAGTGAGGTATCTTAGGGAGCACATCAAAACTCGACCGCCCGGCAACCGCCGGTTCCGTGGGGTTCCCTGCGGTTGCAGCCGGTTTCTATTATTCTAAACAATGATATGCGGTCCAACCGGGCGGATCCGGCGGTTGCCGCGCGGTCGAGTTTTGATGTGCTCCCTTAGAACTTTTGTGGAGACTCAAATCGAATAATTGTTCATTTAATTAATCACATACCGGTATTTCACATACCGTATTTAAATTTGCTCTCGTACAAACACTGTATAGGGTGAGTCAAAATATTCAGGTCCCGTTTTCAAAAAATACTTTTGGTCAAAAATTGGTCAATGTCTTTATTGTTTACTAGAGTACAATTACTTCTTCATACTTTTTATGTTGTCAAGACGATACCTTATTCCACGCCAGAATCACAACATTTACGAAAACGCGCCAAATCCGAAGTGTTCCAAGTTGGTGGATGTTATCCCTTGCAGTATTGGCTAACCATCCGCAGTATCATTTTGAATTTAAACCGTTGTTAAGCGTTCGTCCCATTCACTTGATCACGTAACCCCGTGCGAAATTTTGTGACCGTGCGAATTTTTTTTACCCCCCCCCCCCCCCCCCCCCCGCCCCCACACTTACGTGAAATTCACGAGGTGACTGACTGGGGGAAAATTTGGGGCAACCTTTACGAAAATATTTACGCCACTGTCGGGACGACATATACTTCTGCCCCCCCCCCCCCCCCCCCCCCCCCCCCCCCCCTTGGCTCACATGCCGCGGTACGCGCCTGCGTACGTGGGTATAGGACTTTCCTATCCCAAAATTAATAGAATCCCTTATTGAATTTCACAACATTTCGGAAAATGCTCATCTCCCGTCTTTATGTAGCCAGATAAAATAAATGTTCTCCATTCGCTGAATAGCCACGAACTAGGCCTATGTTAATTGATCACGTTTTTGTAACCTACTGATGATTGCACTTGCTTAAGATCTCTTTGTTATTGGAACACCTGTTTGGATGTCTTTGAGGCTATAGTCCTATTCAAAAACATAACCGCAAAGACAATAGGAACTATTCCTATTGTAAGCGTGGTGAATACCAACATGTCGTGGATTTACTTATTCAAAAGGCGCGCGTTAAACTTTTACCTTCATAGAGGCCTTTGGACATGTTGGAATAGAATGAATTTCACAACATTTGGAAAAATGCTCATATCTCCCGTCTTTATGTAGCTAGATAAAATAAATGTTCTCCATCCGCTGAATATCCACGAACCGTGTTAATTGATCAAGTTTTTGTACCATACTGATGAATGTCACTTGCACTTGCTGAAGATCTCTTTGTTATTGGAACACCTGTTTGGATGTTTTGAACTAGCCTATTCAAAAACATAACCGCAAAGCTATTTTCCTATTGTAAGCATGGTGAATACCAACACGTCGTTGATTGACTTATTCAAAAGGCGCTCGTTAAACTTTTACATTCATAGGGGTCCCTTGGACATGATGGAACAGATTGAATTTCACAACATTTGGGATAATGCTCATCTCCCGTCTTTATGTAGCAAGATAAAATTAATGTTCTCCATTCGCTGAATATCCACGAACCATGTTAATTTACCAAGGTTTTGCAACATACTGATGAATGTCAATTGCACTTGCTGAAGATCTCTTTGTTATTGCCAGTGGCGGCACCACCGGGGGGCAGGGGGGGGGGATTTGCCCCCCCCCCCCCCCGAAAAAATTATTGCCCCCCCCCCCAGTTCCCCCCCCCCAGTTTGCCCCCCCCCCCAACATTTTTTAATTTTACTAAAATAAGAAAAAAAGTAGAAAATTTAAGCATAAAAAGGCGATTTTTTTTCAAGCTGCGCGCACATTTCTTACTTAATTAGGTTTAATTATACCAAATTTGGACAATTTTAGCATATAACAGCTAAATTTTGCGCCCAAGCGCGCATTTTCATGCCAAATTAGTTATTATTAGACCAAATTTGACCATTTAAGCGTAAAAAAGCACAAAGCGCGCAGCAATTTTTGTCATGCCCCCCTTAAAAAGATCTTGCCACCCCCGAATGCCCCCCAAAATTATGAGGCTGGTGCCGCCACTGATTGTAACACCTGTTTGGGTGTTTTTGAGGCTAGGCCTATTCAAAAACATAATCGCAAAGACAATAGAAACTATTGCAAGCGTGGTGAATACCAACACACGTCGTGGACTGAGTTTCAAAAGGCGCGCGTTAAAACCTTTACATTCAAAGGGGTTCCTTACTCCCTTGGACCGGACAAGTTGGAACATATTGAATTTCACAGAATTTGGGGAAATGCTTATACGGTATCTCCCGTTTCGAATAACCAATTTACATGAAATAAAATGTAGGTTATTGCTAATAATGCGTTATTGTTGTGCATTTCATTAAATATATTATTTTTTGCATTTTAACTGTTGTAAAAAAAATCGATGAAATTGGGACCTGAATATTTTGACTCCCCTGTATATCTGATGAACTTTGCAAATTGTTCGGGATCTTTAAATTCAAATTTGTAATTTGGTCACCATTTCCAAAAAGGTTCAATTCAATCCAATGTTATTCAATAAGAGAATCAGTGGATAGCTTATGCTTCTTTCATCGAACATGTCAAAGCAAAGTTCTTTCAATTCCGGGGGTGTGCTCATATTTGGTTTGGTCTAAGGGTGATTTTGGAAAAATCGGTACCCATTTTAAGGGGTTTTGCTTCATTTTAGACCAAATTTTCGGGGAAAATACCTAATTTTTGCAAATTTTCGCGTTTTCAGTTGAAAAGCCTAATGGCTAAGGATGTCTCATGAAAAAACGACCCACTGGAGCGGCACGTCCCCGTATGCCTTACATACGTGAGTACCCGCCCCCCCCCCCCCCCCCCGTTTGTTTTAATGCAACAACTCGATTGAATCAGCTTCATGATGACTGTCGACATTTTGAAATCCCAAAACGACGTGGAGGCTCGTAGGATTCATGCCTGGAAGTCATGCCCCAATTCATGCCCATAAAATTAAAACTCTAAAGCTTTTAGTTTAAATGTCACCATACAGTCACCATACACATTTTTACGCATAATGCAATTACATTGGAATTTCCGTTTAATAAGTTTTGATGAAAGAATTTAAACGCGTTATAGGGTCATATCAAGTTTCATTCAGTGAATAACGTGAATTATTTGCCTTGTATACCTCCTATCATGGGCAATACCGAAAGACTAAAACAGGGTTAGTTTACAGACATGAGAAGAACCATCACCATGTAAAACGGTAACCACTGAATGATGTCTAAAAAAACAACACCTCCATTTGAACAAAGTGTCACTACGGATAATCTTACTATTAAACTTTTCTTTTGATCGCTGATTGAAACAATGAACACCATTAAAGGGGCACAGAGAGATTTCTCAAACAATGAAATTCAAAAATTTTACCTTTGTTTAGATAGATGATATACATTATAGATTAAACCCTCTCATGTAAGATTTCTTCAAACAAAAATCAGTAAAATTGAAAAATACAGACATTTTCTCAGCTTTTCCGAAGGTATATTAGTGCTTTTCACTCGTTTGTATTTTGGTTAAAAATCACCACCAATTGAATCAGGGAGGACGTCATGACTATGTATCACACAACAAGCCATGGGTTGTCTTCAAGTTTATTTTGAATAGACATGAAACAAATAACTAAGATGCCATTTGTGGCCTTTTAGATTAATGTGGGTAATTTCGATGTGATCTACATCGAAACTCAAAACGCTATCAAAACCATGAATTGCGCATGAAGTACTTCGAGGGAAAATTCAATATTTCCAAATATTGAATTGTCCCTCGAAGTACTTGATGATCTAAACTGCTCACAAAAAGTTAGGAACATTTTTTAATCAAGTATATTTTTCTCATTTATTACCCTCTTTGTATATGTTATATATCAATGGAAAGCTGAAGTGTCCCTCTTTAAACTTATACCACATTTGCAATGATTATACATGTTGCTGAACTTGGCCACATGGATGAGAATGAGGCAAAATCACCAATCAAATGTGCCAAAACCACCGTTAATATCTGTGCTAAACAGTCAATAGATGAGGGTTAACTTGTGTGTTCTGCTAACTGGTGCAAATCTTTGTGTAAACCATTCATGGTTCTCAAGCATGACCGGTTTGATTATTGATCATTACTTACGCGTATTGACTGTTAATAGCACAGATAACGGTAATTTTGGCACATTTGATTTCTGACTTTGCCTCATTCTCGTTCATGTGGCCAAGTTCAGCAACATGTAATCATTGCAAATGTGGTATAATTTTAAAGAGGAACACTTCAGCTTTCCATTGATATATAACATGTATAAAGACGGTAATAAATAATAAAAATATAGTTGATTAAAAAAAGTTTTCTAACTTTTTGTGAGCAGTTTATATACAGCGTGTCCCAAAAAACTGGGTTCAAAAGTTTGCGAGCTTATAACGAAATAAGTAGGAAATATGGATAGTTTATATTTATGGATATCAAACCAAATATACCTGACCTTGATGCGGTAAATTTGGAGGCCAATCCAATGTAAACTTTTTGAAATACAAAGATTTGAATAGAGCGTGGTCAGAACCCATTTGTCCCGATTTAAGGAATAAACCATCGGTGCGTTGCATGAAACTGTGCGCTATGTGCAGTATTCCGGGGCTTAACAATAAATCAGACTATAACAAAGAACATTTTGTTTTAATGTTTATGTAAATAAGGAACTTGTATTACTGCAATATGACCAAGATAATTTTGTTAACTGTCTTAGTCTTTGTAAAGAATTAATGCAAAGGCAAAACTTTGATAAAGTCAAAACAATGCGCAATTGCAACACGTATAGGGAGGTTCCTTGAAAAGTGGGACAAATGGGTTTTGACCACGCTCTATTAAAATCTTTGTATTTCAAAAAGTTTATATTGCATTTATCCTTAAGTTTACCCAATTAAGGTCAGGTATGAACTATCCATGTTTCCTACTTTTTTAGTTATAAGCTCGCAAACTTTTGAACCCAGTTTTTTGGGACACGCTGTACACACGGCCATGTGTCCCATCACAAAAGAAAAATTGCAGCATAGAAAGTAACATTCGGCTACTTAGTATTACTATTATTAGATCTACATCCAATTAGAACTGTCATCACAAGCGCATGAAGGCTTATAACGCTAATGCAATTACATTGGATTTTTCCCCTTAATTTTTTTTGTCGAAAGGATTAAAAAGGTTATTAAGGTCAAATTAAAAATGATAACTATTGAATGAATCCCATCCATAAACGCACAAACATGACATAGGCATCCATGTGCGTCATATGGAGGTATGGGACATGCGCTCTTCGGTTCTAATCCTTTTTGAGAATTTCGGCCGATTCGGGCCTCGATATTATTTACCGTAAACAACATTTGATACCTTGACGGAATAAAGCGTATATGATGAGACTGATAATACATGTAGACAGTGTTTGGCCAAATGTTCTTTACGGTTGATAAAAAAATCAGGAAGACAGATAGGCCTAGATTGACGCCCATATGAAGGCAACCACGTCCATTCGAATTTCCCTCGGGAAGTAAACATGGTGAATCTTCATTTTCATAGATCACCATACGCCTTATATATATGTGGACAGATTAAAACTAATTCTTAGATTTTACTTAGGCCTATGCATTAAATTTGTTTTTGTTTTTTACACTGTCGATCCGTACGGACACACGCCTGGGTCCTAAAATGCTAAAGAGACCAGTCTCAAGCAAATTGCTAGTTGAACACCCAAACATGCAAAGTCATGAAAGCAAGCCTGAAAAGATGGACGAAATTGATATGATATGTATCTATCTTTGACTATGATCGGAATAAAATGTTACCTTACAAAAATATTTCAACCAAAAATAAAAGTTGAAAATTAGCTCGGTGACAAAAAATACTACACATCAAACATAGGTTTAGAAAAAGCATTGACAATCAAAAGGTGGTTTCAATATAAAATCACGCATAATATATTGCCTACCAATTCGTGGCTTTTGAAGGTGAAGATTGTTAATGATGATCATTGTAACCTCTGTAACCAGATTGAGGAGACCATCCACCATCTATTTATCGATTGTATTGTTACAAATTCATTCTAGAACGAGATGCAAGCTTTATTCAAATTTATACCAACATTATCTATTTTTAACAAATTATACGGTGTATATGACAAAAAAAGATTTCCCACCGCATTACTATCAATCAGATATTACTCATTGCCAGAAGACATAATATATCAGCCGATGTCAAAAGTCAAATCCATCAATCCATGCCTTTAAAAATATGATTAAAGATACGATAAAACTTGAGTATGAGTGCGCACAAAGAAGGTCTAAACTTGATATTCATATACAGAAATGGGACATACTCCCAAACGCCATCTAATAGAAGGGTATTTAAAGATCCTGGAATGATTATGTGTTACCCCTGAATATAATACGAAGAGAGAAAACCAGGCACTGAATTACACTTTTGGGACACAATGGTAACTCTCTGATCTGATACACTCTTATAATTTTGTCTCTATTGTTCAATATTTCAGATATATGCACGGGTTCGATGCAACATTATACAGATTGGTGACATAGACACGGTGAAGCAGGAATTTGTGGCGGAAATCTTTCTTGGGGTCACGTGGAAAGAACCAAATGTTAAAGGAAAGAAAGTAGAAGTAAGTTTATTTACAACAGCGAAATAAATCTAATAAAATGAGAATACAATAATATTGTGCAAATCCTACGATAGTATCTGTGCAAATCCTGTAACAGTTTCTGTAAAATTCCTGTGACAGTTTCTGCGCAAATCCTATGAAAGTTTTTCTGTGCAAATCCTATGACAGTTTATGCGCAAATCCTATGACAGTTTATGTGCAAATCCTATGACAGTTTATGTGCAAATCCTATGACAGTTTATGTGCAAATCCTATGACAGTTTATGTGCAAATCCTATGACAGTTTATGTGCAAATCCTATGACAGTTTATGTGCAAATTCTATGACAGTTTATGTGCATATCCTACAACAGTTTCTGTGCAAATCCTATGACAGTTTCTGTGTAAATCCTATATGACAGTTTCTGTGTAGATCCTATGACAGTTTCTGTCCAAATCCTTAGACAGTTTATTTGCAAATCCTATGACAGTTTCTGTGCAAATCCTTATATAGTTTCTGTGCAAATCCTTATATAGTTTCTGTGCAAATCCTACGACAGTTTCTGTGCAAATCCTATGACAGTTTCTGTACAAATCCTATGACAGTTTCTGTGCAAATCCTATACGACAGTTTCTTTGCAAATCCTATGACAGTCTTTATGCATATCCTATGACAGTTTTGTGCAAATCCTATGACAGTTTCTGTGCAAATCCTATATGACAGTTTCTATGCAAATCCTAAGACAGTTTATGTGCAAATCCTATGACAGTTTCTGTGCAAATCCTATATGACAGTTTTGTGCAAATCCTATGACAGTTTCTGTGCAAATCCTATGACAGTTTCTGTGCAAATCCTATACGACAGTTTCTGTACAAATCCTATGACACTCTCTGTGCAAATCCTATATGACAGTTTCTGTGCAAATCCTAAGACAGTTTCTTTGCAAGTCTTATTAAAGTTTCTATGCATATATCCTACGACCAGAGTTTCTGTGCAAATCCTACGACAGTTTTGTGCAAATCCTATACGACGGTGCAAATCATGTAACAGTGCAAATCCAGCAGGAAATCCAGTAACAGGTTTCTGTGCAAATCCTCCAACTGTTTCTTTGCAAATCCTATGATTGTTTCTTTGCAAATCCTTCAACCGTTTCTTTGCAAATCTGGCAACAGTTTCTGTTGGAACGCCATAACGACTATTGTGACGCGACCCCTGCGCCTTTGTGTTTGCACTCAACAATTTGCTGCGCTAATCCTGACAATAGATTCTTTGCAAATGCTGTAACAGCTTCTGAACAAATCTAGCCGCTCCTTAAGAATCTCGGCGACCATTTATGGGCGCGTATCCTTTGTTCATGTATTCGGCGAGTTTCTGCGTACAAACTTGCGACCGTCTCTTTGAATCCCTGCGACCGTTTTTGGTTTGTATCCCCCGCATGATCGTGTCTGATACGAATCAGATCGTTTATATGCGAGAATCAAGCGAACGCTCCTGATAATAATTCAATGCTTTTTTATTTATTGTTGATATTCAATGGTTGTAATTAATAACTTGTCCAATTATGATAAACAGGCGTAATGCTCTGTTAACACTTTCCACGCAGAACCTCTCCCAACTTTCAAAGTCTATCTCAAGAATTACTGAACCAATACTAGGCATGTTTGTACTTATTTCAATGCATTTCTCACGGTGATTCCAAAAATGTTAATGAAATTCAATACATTTTGAATGTCGTTTGCAGACGCCTGCCGCGTGAAAAATGTTAACAATATTTGATTGCTCTTAACTATAACCACAGGAAGTAGACTGGTCCGAGCAATGGCAACCGAGAGTGTACTTCTTCAACCTCGTGGAATCCTCCAAGATGCAGATCTTTCACAGCATATTTGAAGCCAATGATGGCGGCACCAATTCAGTACCAGATGTTCAGCTGGGGATAAGGATGAAGGCAACTTTCAAATGCGAGATGATGTTGAAAAACTTCCCCTTCGACTATCAGGTAGGAGTCTGTACAATACGAAGTTGTAAACCATGTTAATGTCTGGTTAACAGTGTCCTACATTCTGTAAGTTTTAAACCGGCGTTTGACCTCATGCAAATTGATCACCATTTTTATGAAGATTGCATTAAAAAGTTTAATTATGCAGCAATTCAGATATTCACCAGAAGATACCCGCGTGCCGTTTTTTAACATTTGGTTCAAACCATGTTAGAGTCAAAGGGTTAGAGTTAAGTCTTGTGGTCCTGAGCAGTAAATTTATCTGCATGCACACTGTAAACATGTTGTCTTGGCGTCTTTTTGAAGTCCTGTTTTGCACATAAACCGTTTTAAACAATAAAACATTAACAAATATGTGTCTGAAGACACGAGCAAAGACACATAGCAACTCGGAGCCACGTATGAGACACGTCTTCTGGAAAGTCATGTCCTGCCAGAAGACACAATAAGATATACAATGTGTATGTCTCAAATTGGCTTAAATAGACACTTCTTACATTTTAGACGTGTCTTGCATGGAGATACTTGTTTTTTTGCGGGACATGTTTTGCATAGAGACGTGACTCAGTGTTTTACTGGAAACGTGTCTCAAAACTGGAGACATGTCTTGGATTGTGTCTTAAGCCAGGTGTGTTTATTATTGTGTGAAGACATGTTTATTTGCAAGACATGACTTCAAAACGTCGCCAAGACACCATTTTTTAGAGTGTAACGTTCATGATTTATGCCCTGGATTTATGTGATAATTCAATAACATCCATTACGTGTTATTGCGTTTTTCTGCAGCCCCTAACCATCAAATTGATGTCAGATTGGTCTTTGTCGGAAGTGGAATTTGTAAAAGATATGAACATCAAGGACGCCATTCGTGTGGATACATTTACCGGTGCGTATCAAATATATGACTATCATTTTTATGGTGTTGTCATTTTCTTCTTCGGTAAGGGGTGATTCCAAATGAACTGGGAGGGGGTCATAATAGGCAGATCATAAATTGTTTATAATGGGGTCGTTGTTTATGGCTAGGAATATCCTCGGGGGGGGGGGGGGGGTACTTTTGCCAAAATCGTACGTGGATGTGCCTACCGGACTTCGAAAATGTGACTTTCCCTATACCTATTTTTTAGCTAATTTCCCACCCATCAATATACCAATTTTGTAAGAAAAGCACCCAATTGTGCACAAATTGGGCGCTTTCCCCAAAAATGCCTCAAAATACACCCAATTTATGCCAATTGGGCGCTTTGGTCTGTGATGAAAACCACCCCATCGCTATACCAATTTTTGCGAAAAGGCACCCCAAAAGGTAGGCACATTACGTATACCATATCAATGTGAGAACCCCCCCCCCCCCCCGGGAATATCATGCAGAAATGTCTAGAATGCATCATCATGAGCCTCACAAAATTATCGGGTTTCAGAAATTTAGGAGGTCATATAAATTTGGCAAAGTCAATTCGTACACTCTTAAAATGCCTAGTCGTTTTTGACTAGATTATACAAGTAAATAAGATCATGGTTTTCTAGTCAAATATTAGGCCTGCCTCAAATTTACAATGTTGATGTTTTACAATGTACTTTTTGACAAGAAAATCTAGGGAGATCTTATTTTACTTGGTATCTAGTCAAAACGACTAGACTTTTTAAGAGTGTATATTATAGGCCTACTATTAATAATATGAGAATTTCTATGATTTCAAAGTTTGGATCGCCTGTCAACCGATGTGTGAGCCTTTGATTGTAACCATAGCAACTGGATTTTGATACATAGGTGGGTGGCGGGAAATTGTTAGTTTCCGGTAGGTATTGCTACCCGTCCCTGCAGAACCGTCCCCATTTCACCATTACAATCTGCTAGTTTTTAAAAGACCCCAATTTTTTCTTCTTTAAATCGCTTTATTGTATCTATCATAAAAGAACTATTCTTCGAGAAAAAAATATTTTTCATTTACCAAGTTCTCATCTGTTTGGAAAATTAGGGTATTTAAGAACTTGGTTTTTCTTTGAAATTTGAGTGATAAGATCACAAAGTAACGAATGCGTGTTCGATAATTTAGTTTTTTTAGAGTTAAAGACTATAAATCGAGCTGAAAACCCCCGTTTTAACACTTTTCACGTGGAAAGTGTCTGCAGACGACAGTTCCAAATGTGCACAAAATGTTTCGAAAATGTTAAAACTATTGAATTTCATGACCGTATTTGGAATCACTGTGAGATATGCATTTAGATAAGTACAAACATTCCTAGTATTGGTCTTGAAAGTTGGGAAAGGTTTCTGAACAAATCTGTTTGTAGGTATAATATGGTAAAGCCATATAGCCGCGAGGAAAGTGTTAAGAACGGGGGATGGGATAATGCTGCAATGCACTTTCCAACATCAGCTGCTGTGACCCCCCCCCCCCCCCCCCCCCCCTCCCCTGAATTCAAGAGTTATTGACCATACTGCCTTCTTGTTGGCGTCTTTAAGTACAGGAAAGCCGCCCATGTTAATACCGTGTCTGTTTCTGTCAACATGGACAATATTCTGCAATCTCGTAGTGAAGTCATCGGCTTAAAATTACCGCTTTTAGCGCAATAGAGCTGTTTCTTCACCTGTCGCCACTGATTGCTAAGAAACTATGATTTATAATGGGCGTTTTGTCTATAGCTTTCGGGAATGGATTACAGAATGTGTTACCGGTGTCATAATTTCCGCCCGAATCATGAAGTTTTCTTTTTTGCACTTAATTTGCGATAGCTTATGAATACGTGTACCAAATGCACTTCATGGAGATATAAAAACATCAAATTGTTTGACCCGTATTAATTATTACGCTGTACGCTGCTTAAAACTGTTAAACGTCTAGGGTTATCAAGTGCTCTACTTAAACAACTGTTTAATTATCGACTTTTAAACCCGGCTTTTAAAACCCCCTTTTGCACTTTATTTGTGACAGCATTATAAACCTTTTTGGCTCATAGGCCTATGTACGTTTTCAGTTATTTTGGCAATTAAAACAACCTAACCTTATTCTAAATGCTTTTGAATGTTTCCATGGAAATCAAGTGTTCGTTATTGAACGGTGTCGTGATGCTTTTGGCTTTGACCCCGTTCGATAATGACAAGATGATTTATACTAATAAAAAATATATAAACAGTTGTTTAAGAAGTGTTGAATAGAAGTACGTTTTAAATATTAGGTTTATTTACCCCTGAATGATGAAATACGAGGGTTGGTTATTAAGTTATGAAAGACTGAAGTGATCATGCATGGGATGCATGAGTAATTCTGTTGAGCGATAGTGTGATCAATACAAAGTATGACCCTTTGTCTTTTAAACAATGCACTTTTAGACTTTTAAGTATGAACTGCATTAGTTTAAAGTAAGTACATTCTGGACACTCCCTGAAATATGTCAATATTTGGCTGGATATGCAATTGGTTGAAATATAGGTCGATTGATACATTTGCGTATATCTCGGCAATGCCAGCATATATAGAAACAGTTAAAGGAACATTAAGTGGTGTTGAAAATTTTAAATGTTTAAAAATTTACTTCAGAATTCGAGATGGACATTAAAAATTGCCATTATTGTTGTTTCTACTAACAAATCACAGCAAAACGTGATTAAAACAATACCATAGCTAGGCCTATTTATCGAAAAACGCCCTCTATGCAAATATGGTTCGCGTTATGTATCACGCGTACTGCACTGGGGATACTGTCGGACGTAAAATGCTCGTTGTGCGGCTCTACGAGCATTTTTGAAGCGACGTTTTGTTGCACAAAGAAGACTGATTTTTCTTAATCCTTAGGTGTAAGTTCGACATGTAATACAATTGTAAAAATATACAAATCCCAGTTTGTATCATATATTTTTGTAATTGAGGGCGCTGCCTCCACCACATCTCTTAACGCCCCTTTAACACTTGGTACAGAGTAAGAACACACAATAATCTAAGTTTGACACTCTTTTTAGATCTGAATTCCTTAATACAAAAAAGGGACCATCTCAAATACGTTTTTATTAAGGAAAATCCGCAAAAACAAATCATGGAAAACAACAAAGGACAAAGAACGATGGAGGGATTATAATTGAATAAATTGTTGTGTGATGTAAAGCAATAATAGTTGGGATTTCGAAAGGAGCTTATCATAAAATGTCCTCAAACCGTTGGAATTATGTGACGATAATATTACATATCTAGTAGCTCTAAAGATAGCAGTAATAATAGAGGTTGTGGCAGCCATATTTGATTGATGAGTCCATGTAGGCCTATATCTTTATTTTGATTATCAAAATAATTATTCACATTGATTTAAACATTTTTCAATGTTTCTGATTAGATTTTGAAGGCACAGTAAGCTTTTATCTGGTAAAATTCATGATTTTCGCCATTTTTGGCAATTACAAAATTATTTGCTGTCTGCGCGCGCATTACGCATATTTTCTGTAGGTTTCATGTGAACAAGTTCAGATAATTTATAGTTAACTATCTAATGGAATCACCCAAACTGGCTAATTTCTTGGATTTGTCCTCATTTTTTTTGATTTTCCTCAACATTAGTGATTCACTGACAGGGCATTTTTCAATGAAAAGGGGCTATAATTTTGAAATACTGATATTTGTATACTTTTTATTCAATTACTTCTCCTTTTTCCTCTTAGGCCTATACTACATATTTCAAATTTGACAGGGATTATATTTAAGTTCCCGCCAAATAATTGATTTTGCAGCGTCCAAAGTGTTCTTATACTAATGCTAATGACGTCATAGTTCATACTTAGAAATCCAAAAGTGCATTGTTGGAAAGACGAAGGTTCTTATACTTTGTATTGATAACACTATCTCTCAATAGAATTACTCATGCATCCCATACCATAATCACTTTCATATGGCCAACCTTCGTAATTGTGTTTTGTTGACTTCTGACTGAAATTTCAGCCAATGTTCCTATATAGATCTTATTTTTGATATGTCGAGTGCATTTCAAAAGAATAATGAATGCGACTAAACATTGTTATTATTTCGAAAAAATGTTCCCGAGCGGATACTCATTAGCTCGCTTGGCTGATATGGCCAAATCAAGTGTCCAGCGCGAGACGCAGTCTTGAGTGACCAGCAACATTTGCCATGTTTGCTGGGCCAAAAACTCTTTCTCACGACAATGTTACACTATGTTCACGTAGTTTATTTGTTAGACTGGTCAGGAGAGGTACATGCATCTTTGTACGCTCAAGTTAATGATTTCAGCTCTAGAGACACTTTGTTTACAGTGGAAATATTGGCCATATTCGCTTGTACATGATCCATTGATGTCAAACAGGAACTTCGTTAAATACCCTACCAAAAAATGAACAATCCACATACAATTTATACAAGGTGAATTCAATGGTAGGGCAATTCTAATCTTAGCCAGATAAACCACAGACACTAGGCAGGAAAAGTGATGACAGACAACTTATACATGTAGCCTACAGTAATTATTATATTTCGCTACACTAATAACAATAATATTTAAACTGTAACAACTTTATAACATAAACTGCTCACAAAAAGTATCGAAACACTTAGAAATGATCCAATACATAACGGTTCGAAAGGGTGTGCATTAATTTTAGCAAATAATCAAGTGCATAATTTTGTTCTGCGTATTTTGACACCTCGATCGTTGAGATACGATGTTGCGGAGCGGAGTTATTGTCATTTCAATGATCGTGGGTCCAGTTTAATAAAGGTGACACTCATCCCTATTGAAAAACATGAATCTGATCATTCTAAACAGTAATGCAAACCTCTTTCTATAGGATGATTGTCACTTTTGAAACTGGACCCACGACCATTGAAATGACAATAACTCCGCTCCGCAACATCGTATCTCATCGATCGAGGTGTCAAAATACGCAGAACAAAATTATACACTTGGTCATTTTCTTCGAATAATGCATACCCTTTCGAGCCGTTATATATTGGATCATTTCTAAGTGTTTCGATACTTTTTGTGAGCAGTTTATTATGTATGCAAATATTTATATGAAGTTTAGAGAAGTGACGATTGTAAACAAAACTCTTGCTTGGAGAGCAAGAGATATCTATTTATCTAATGCATCTATTTAAACCTTTGCTCAATCAAATAAACAAGGAAATAAACAATATTGTATTTTTGTACAACATAGGTACACAAGAATGGGATTTGGTGAAACACGTCCACGCTCAACAAGTGAAAGAAGATAAAGCCAAGACTGGATCTCACCGAGAATATCCCATCTATCACATCACGACACATGTGCAAAGAAAGAGTGCATTTTACATATGGAATGTTGCATTGATCATGGTAAGAATGAATAAAAATTCCATTAAATGGAATAGGGGCGGTCTAAAAGAAAGAGGCATGTTTTGTAAAAAAAAATCTGGAATGCTGTATTTTCCATACACAAACGAAAAAATGATAACTAGCCTATCCCTCTAACTTTAAACGGCATAGCGCATGCCCAAGATAATTCCATTTACCATTTTGTTTAGAAATAAGTGGAAGGGAGCATTTGTCTTACTGAATTTAATCATTTAAAAAAACTAAAATCACTCTTTCCTATTTTTCTGTATTTTCACGATGCCACAACTCTGTGTAAAAATAAGTATGATGTAATGGCTAGGCCTACATTATAATTGGCTTGATTTAAACATCAATACTATGTATTGCCAGAGCTATAAGTTCCCAATCCTAAATAAACATGGAATTTAATGAAAACAAAACCTTTCTTTAATACAGACTGTAACAAAAAAAAGTTATACAGTCGCAATTTTATTTTTAATTCAATGTTAAAATCATGCAATTTCAAAATCTATTATACACTCTGTGTTAAGTTCCGTTTTTGCTACCAGAATCATTTTATTTGGTCTTTTTAACTACTTGCGTTTAAAATGTATGACCAATCTACTAAGTCGTCTAGAAATCGGGTTGGGCCACTTTCACAATAATATCATACAATATTGCTTGTATAAATTAAATGGATAGGTATCATGCAAGGAACATTAAAGAGAACAATATAATTATTTTTCAAAAAGTTTTATTTCATTTAAATAAATAAATTCATAAAATGAATAAATTATATTTGTAAAGACCTAACCCTCTTTGTAATACGTTTAACCACTTGAAACGAACCATTGTTGTCTAACAAGAGCGCTCTACTGCTATGTTCCTGGTTCGATTCCATTCATATTCATCCCAATGGTTTTACCATTGATTTAACCAAAGTGGCCCAGGTGATTTCATGACTACTTTAGACAATTGTTCATATCTCTGCTTACCGACCATCGATTGTCATGAAACAAAGCTTATTCGAAAGCTAAGAAAATTCCCCTCGCATGCCATTAAAACTCAAAACAGAAATTTCACGGGAGATATTTTTAATATTTTTTTCAAAACTGTATAACTTTTTTTGTTACAGCCTGTATATCAAGCCGCACACAAAATTGTCATTCCTGATAAAACTATTTTATCTTTATTTCAATTTCCATATTTCATTTCGTGCAAAATAGTTCTTGTATTTAAATTGTTGAAAAACAAAATTACAATTCATGCTTGTGTCTGTGTACTTTATATGGCTTATATATGATTTTACACACAGTTACATGTTCAGGCAGTGCCATAGTCTTCCTTATCAGAACACTTGCTGTGCTGACTGACTACTATTTGCATGGTTTCTCCTTAGTCAAACAAGATTGTCTATTATGTCTCTCTGTTGGAAGTATTGCATACATCAACAGACTAAAAACAAACATCTTTGACTCCATCACAGGCCGAGGTGAACTAATAAACTATGCTGCATTATGGTACATATTTTACGAATGTGGCATAGACTACAAAAAGTAAGCATGGCTGCCTCCATCTATATCTAGAAATCCCCAAATTTCATCATTTTGCCAATCTCACGCTAATAGGGTTTTGCTCGCTACGCGATCCGCCCCCTAAAAAGGAGACTTTGCTAGCGTGATTATGATCTTCAGGAGTAAACAGTCGCATTCTCAGTGATGAGTTACACAATAATCAGCAATGGCCTTTCATATATAAACACGAAATGAAACCTTAAACGTCCTATATACACTTTCCACGCGGCTATAATTGGTTTTCTACCAAATACCAAACAGAATTGTCAGAAACGTTTCCCAACTTTCAAGGCCTCTCAAGGATTACTAAACCAATACTAGGTATGTTTGTACTTACTTCGATGCATTTCTCGTGGTGAAAAATAGTATAGTATTCCATCTTGAAAGGAAAATACCTAATGAATAGAAAGTGTTGCTGATATAATTATAGCTTCAAGCAATATTTTTACACAACTCATAATATCAAAAGCATCAGTGAATTCAAAACTTCTTCAGTTCTTCAACAATATGATATATTGTGACAAAAACTGTATAGGCTTACAGGGTGAGTCAAAAAAGACTTAACTCAACTTTGGGTTGTTATTTCTATCTAAAACTTTGTGCGTCAATTTCCCGAATTATTCTGGCAGATATGGGCCATGTCATTAGCGTTCAAAAGAATTTTAGTTGGTTGCGGAAAACGTATTTTATATGCTCATTAAGATATTAAAAAGTGAACATTTTAAAAACCGAACAAGATCGAATATTTCTCTAATAAGCTCAATTGCATTTCATTATTGACTAGCAGTCCGCACTCCAGTATATCATCACAAAAGCCCGATTTTATCTGTAGGCCTACTCTGCTGAATTCACGAAATAATGACATTGTTTTGTCATTATTTCACATTTAATGTTTGAAAATAATATCTGAGCAAGTGTATATGTGTTTGATTTGTCTTTTAATTACCTGTTTGTCCACGAGCACAGTGATTTTCATTTGAAATGGCACACATTGCATTTTCATATTTGAATATCCCGCCAACAACAAAATGGAAAATTTCAGTTTTTTATTAAAATTTAGAACATTATACACTTTCATTGCAAGGGTACGATTATAATTGATGATGCTAACTCATATGTAAACAAGAAAGGATGCATCAAATTCCAATGACATCACAAATGAACTCAAGTTTTCAAATTTGAATGAGAGACACATTTTGCGATCTGATGCATATTTTGGGTATCTCGTGGACAAACGTGTAAAATGGGTGCACTGGTCAAAAGGTTCACCAAAGACAAACGGAAAATACGATCGACTTCATTTTTCGACACAAAGTTAGGATTAAATACATCATTCTTGCTACGTTTAAAAAGTTTTAAAATTCATTTTGGTTTTGAAAACAAAATGGCTTCTTTCCACTATTGCAGTCTTTTTGACTCACCCTGTAGGCCTATTCATATTCCATTTCATTACATTATTCTTATGTTTTATTTCTCTCTTTTTTCTTCACACAGTTTCTGATTGTTCTGTTGAGTTTCACATCATTTGCAGTCAGTTCCGACGAACCAGCCGACCGTCTTAGTGTTACTCTCACACTGCTCCTCACTGCCGTGGCATTCAAATATGTCGTCTCTCAGAGCTTGCCTACTATTTCATATCTCACGTTGCTGGTAAGAACTACATAGACCTTCAAACAACTTTAATAGTCATACGTTTATTTAGACACGTCGTATATATACAGCAGTAATTTTCATCTTGGAACTTTTTGTCAATGCTGTATAATTATTTAGTACCGGTTAGGCCTATGTTACATTTGAGTTTACTCACAAATGAAAGGATAGATTCATATAATATTTTGCATTCCGTATAACTGTTAAAGTAGTTAAATAATGAATTATTTTTACCTTCGATAAAGATTCTGTTAGAATCGAAACGTCAGGTCCTCTTATATTTATTACATTTAAATAATGAATTAGTCATTTTGTATAAATGAGTCATAGACATTGTTTTGACTAATTTTCAGTTCACTGTAACTGGTAATGACTAATTAGTATGAAAAACTACATATTTAACAGTGTTTCAGTTTAAGCCTTGAAATTTAAAAAATATATAAATATTATACCTTATAGTCCCGTTTAAGCAGTTTTCAGAGAGACGATTTTAGGTAATGACATGATCATCATCAAAATATACGGAACTACAAAACCGAAACGTCACATCATTTAGCAAGGGCACAAGTCCAATGTCATGCATACAAATCAACAATGTTATGAGGCGATCTTTCCACGCGGCTATTATTACATTAGTTTTAGTTTTAGCATAGGCCTATTATTCAAAACAGATTTTCAGAAACCCTTTCCCAACTTTCAAAAATTACTGAACCAATACCAGGCATAACTGTATTTATTTCAATGCATTTATAATGGTGATTTCAAATAATGGTGATGAAATTCAATAATTTTGCCATTTTTGAAACATTTTGTGACATTTTGGAACTGTCGTCTGCAGACGCTTGCCGCGTGGAAAGTGTTAAGGAATTGAAATTTAGCCCTGCAAATATTATTCATTCTTTTGCAAAGAAGTTTTAAATTTAGATTTATGTTCTTGCAAAGAAGTGACTAACTTTCTTTTTCAGCTCAGATTATCAACAACAAAAATGTTACTAATTATAATTAATAAAATACAGCTCATATACAGTAGGCCTATACTGGTTACTAAATGTTGGACCATTGCAATACGGTGCGTCACTCGAAACTCGAAACTCGAAATTATAAATTCGAAACTCGATACTCGAAACTCGAAATTATAAACTTGAAACTCGAAATTATAAACTTGAAACTCGAAATTATAAACTCGAAACTCGAAATTATAAACTCGAAGATAAGTAACACCCTGCAACATATCTTTTCACACCTGCAGGACAAATACGTCTTATTTGGCTTGGTCTTCCAATGTCTGATGGTAGGACAGAACGCCCTTGCATCAGCCTTCTCCGGGGATATGGCAACCCTCTTTGACCAAATCAGTTTAGCGGTGCTTGGTTTGACCATTCTGGTAGCGCAGATTATATTCATTTTTGCTGCAATGGCGAAGGTGAGTTGTTCGAGACAATCCTGCGATATAAGTGTGGTCGTAGTTCTCGTTCCGTCCACACACATCCAGAAAAAGCAACATCACTATGTAGCAAAATAAAATAACTTTTTAAAGAACAAAATTGCAAAGATATTTTATTTTTTTATATAAGAAAGGATTTTTCATAATATACGATAAAGTTTATACCCTACTTCAACTTATATTATATTGATCACTTTTATCAGGTAAGGTAAGATACTGGGCGTGTCAAAAAAGTGTCCCATGAGTTAAAAAAATAATTAAAAATAAATCCCATAAACGGACTGTTGGTAAGCTATATTAGTCCTCTTATCATATATACATATATATATTTAGTCCTCTATCATATACTATATTTATGTATATATATAGTCCTCTATCAAATACACTTTATCCCATTGAATTTCACCACCTGACTACCGAGATGTGACCAATTCAGTAATGTGAGTGCGAATCCCACTTTGACCACAATGATGATTTTAGGATATATCAATGTATTGTTTAAAATACCGTCTAAAATTCCAATATTTTATGGTATGGATAAAATGAAAATATGTTTTATGTTCAAATTCAACTAACTATCAACATTTAGTATAGGTAGATTATTATTGATTTGATTAATTATGTTCAATTCTAATAAAAGATCTCTTTTCACATGAAAAGTGGCCAAAGCTGAATTTGAACATGCCCTAGATTTGCCATAATTTGATAACGGAAGCTCCAAAATGGATAGAAAAAGAAATCTTATGGCACATTAAAGATTGCTGAAAATGATTACTAGTATTTTGCAAACAATTTGTATAATTATTTTGAGGCCCCCAAAAAAATCATGTTCCACATGGGACATTTTTTTTGACACACCCTTTAGATGGTCATACAAAGGAGGAGTTATTTTATTTAACACCTGTTCATGCAAACCTTCCATATGTGTATTTCCTTTAATTTAAGGTATAAAATCGAAGATCAGTTGTTTCGGTTATCAAAAACTTCCTTGATCCAAAGGTATTTGGGGAGCTGCATTAAAAATGGTGGATGTTACAATCTAAGTGCGGAGTTTACGCTAGAAATTGGCAACACCCTTGATGCGACCTGATTCTGACTATTCACCAGCGGCAAAATTACAGAGCTTTGAATCCGTTGGAAAAAGGCGCTATATAAATACTGATTAAAATTATTATATTATTATTATTAAACTAAATGTTAACTTTATCGATTTAAATTAATTATACCATGTTTAATTTCAGAGGAGCGCGGCAAGACGGGATCTTGATGGTAAAACAAAGCAATATGAGGTAAGTATGTGACGATAATGTTGATAAAATAGCATGATTGAATCAATCTTGAGACGACTTCTCGGTCCTCTTTTTCAATGACATCCTGTATTAGCACTTTCTTGAAATTTTACTACATATAAGGAGGCAGTGCACCGGACGCGAACATTTCAACTTGTTCAAACCGAGTCATAGGCACAACAAAATTGTTGTTTTGCACTCAAGTGCTAAACATTTTGAAGTCGGGTTGGTCGGTCGATTTCCCTTTTATTTTTTTTCTATTTTTTTTTCCTGACAAATATTATTGACAGATCGTGGTCCATGACAAGACAAAATTGGTAAATGTCAATAAGATAATTTAAAAGCAATCTATTCAAGCAAACGTATTCATTTCAAGCAGAAAATAGTACCGGGTCGGTCGCTGTCAGGGCAACACAACAATTTTTTGTGTGGCCATAGTTCGATCTTTTGGTTGCAAAATAACCTGGTAACGAGCTGACAACACTTGCCAAGACCAGAAGTAATGCTTCTTTAGATTGTACTCATTCTCAAATGAGTTAAATGAGTCTCCTATAAAAAAAACTCATTTGAAGCCGGGAAGATGAACCCAAATGGTGTCTTTTGAATATTTTTAGAATTGACTGCTGAAACATTTAATGCTTTGCTGACTGTGATCCTCTTATCTCAAAAAAGGGTAATTCAACTATACAGGGGACTCCTTTACAGAGCACTGTGATAGCACCTTTATCCCATACACTCATGTTTTACTGATCAAAAAACCTCCTCTTCCACTTTGCAATTACCCTACCTAACAAAAAGAAAAACATTAAATAGGATTAAATCATCAGTACTTACTAGTTACCACCTGTCACCATATTACAGTAGTCAATGAGTGTTCTGTCCGTGGGTTCAATTTATTTTCAAATTTTAACAGATAATCACATCTTATTTTGGCTCTAATGGCAGGTAAATTTGGCAATTTTTAAGGTTAGGTACACATAATACATCCATATCTGATATTGAGTTCTACTAATTTTTCATACTCTAGGAATTGTGTGAGTTAATCAACAAAAACTGGAAGCTCAGACAAGAAAGTCAAAAGCAAGCTGCAGAAGAAATAAAAGAAGCACCAGGCAAAGAAGAAACTGTTGACGAAACTGTTGACGAAACTGCCGCTCAAAGTTCAAAAAATGGTAATGCGGATACAAGTGCTATGGCGTTAGACCTTGGAGTCGGTGCGGAGCCCATCAATAATACGAAAGGTTCTAGGCTCTCTTGGCGGAGGAGTAAGCATGGGTCGGAGAAGAAGAAAGAGGAGAAGAACAAAGTAGAACTTTTGTCAATAAAGGTATGTATGAAAATGTGCTCGTCACCATAGAAGCTGACTAGTGCTCAAATTCTCAGTAAGAGCTAAAAGTCATTAAAGGTGTATGTTCTGATCACTTTTTAGGGGTATGATTTTTTCACATCAAGATATTTTGATACCAGAAGAATCCCCATATATTTCTCATTATGTCTGTAAAATCTTAGGGGCCAGTAATGTTCCATTTAGAAATTATAGGCTAAAATGTGGTTCACCACCAGCTAAAAGGTGGTGAACCAACAGCCAGTTTGTGTACTACCCAGTGGGCAAATTTCTTGTGAGCATGTGCTTCTCAAATAAAAACCATTGTAGTTATGCAACTCAAGCTTTGGAATGCTACAATTGTAAGGATGAACATTCATGTAAAATAGAAAACATCAAGTTGAAAATTGGGCCAGCAAACAGAACATCTACCTTTAAATATACTGAAAACTGTTAGTGATTTCAGCATGAATTGAAATTCACTAATAAATAAAAGATGCAATGGGGGATTTGCAAATATAATTCAAGCAACAACTTATTGACCAGAACCATAAACTATATCTCTACACTAAGGTCTGTAGAACAGGGTGTTTTCCGTTGCCTAACCTTAATCTGCCAAGACTTGAGATCAGTGGCGGCACCAGCAGGGGAGGGGAAAATCTGGGGGTGGGGTGGGGGAAAGACATAGACAAATGTTGAGGTGGGGGAAAATATTTTGGGTTTTATTGTAAAAATTGCCTGAAATTAGCTTAATTTGTTCTGAATTAGACATTTTAGATCAATTTTAAGCTAATTTTGACTATTTGTAAAACTCTTTTGTTGTTGATTGTTTGGGGACAAAATAGCGTGGAGCTTGAGCTGACTGAGGGTGGCAAAGGTTGGACAAAGTTATGAACAGAAAGACTGCATACCATAGGTTTGCTTGTTACCGTCACCCAATAATTCCATGAACTTTGATATCTTACAGATATTATTTTGAGAAATAGGTTTGATTGAGATGGGATCATTTATATACCAGGGAAGTTACATATCCACCGAGTATCCCCCAGGGTTGACATTTCCTTAGTTACCAGACAGGTTTGGCTACAACAAATAAATGTTGTGGTTTTTGTCTGGTAAGTTAATTTTTTTTTAAAGTTTTGGATTGGTATTGGTGTTATTTCTTTCTCAATACAACAAATTGGCTTTGAAAATAACTGTATTATTTTCAGAATATATTCTTAAGCAATCAGTAATTATGTAAGGAATCGAATCGAACAAAAACATAAAACATTTTTGAATCGATCCAAGTTACCATGCTCCTTTTTTGCAAAATTTTGTTTTCTCCAGAGTTTTTTAAAATGTTTAATTTTTTTCTCTCCAATATACAGAAATGACATGATCCCCTCACAATTTCATCAATTTTTATATACCGGTATTTATATACAAATTTACCATATTTTATGTTTTTTATATTTTTCAGCCAATTGGCGACATCTACCCTAATGATGATTTGGAGGCTGGATCTGCTGACTACGATGCTACACTGTGATTATCCGATAATCAGTAAATGCGGCTCTACATGTAGGTTATGAAGATAAATTGGCTTTTTAGCCTCTGCTGCTGGAATCAAGTTTGTCATTGTCTGGTAGCTTAGATTTTGCTATCCAATTTGTGCAATAATAAACTGTAATTTCTGATGTCATTATAAGCTCCTCAAAAAGGTTAACTAGTTTTTTTTGCAGTCGCCAATTGTTTTGATGTTTTGTGATATATTCATATTGTGCTACATATCAATGGAAAGCTGATGTGTTCATCTATTGATTTATGTTTGCTATAGAGTGACAAGTACACATCTGAATGCAGGCGTCATCTCAGATCTTCCTCGGATTCTATCAGGCTCTATGTTCCATGCTCAAAGAAGAGAGCGTAGTGGCTGCTGCCAAATTATGGAATGAGCTCCCAAATCCGAGGAATCTGTTTCTTGCCTGCTTTCAGAAGTGCACTTAAAACCTATGTTTCTAACATAATTTGTTATTTTGATTTCCTTGTTTTTATGTAATAGCTATGTGTTTTTTGTACAGTAGAAATGCTTTGTATTATTATTCAAACATATCACATTTGTAGCGATCACTTGTTTCAGTGCTACAGCTACTTTCTTGCGAATGTGAGGAAGTCTCAATAAAAATGTGCAAAATTCATCACAATTTGTACGCTCAAAAGATCAACTGTGTCTGATCTTCAATGAACCGTTACATTGACAACTAACAGTGTAGAGTAATACTCTATTGACTTATAGCATAAAATAGTGATGATTTTGGCACATTCAGAAAGAGACTTCTCCAGCTGGGCACTGAAAAAAGTGATAGCTACAAATTTCGTATCATTGAAAAGATGAACACATCAGGTTTTGATTGATGGGCAAAAAATACTAGTAACCAAGTTAGTGAAATATAGCCTAGGCAATTGATGAATAAATTGTAAAGAGTTTATATAATGTATGATATCCAAAATGCCCCAGGTGCAATCAATCATATGGAACCCCTGTGTATATAATCGTTTTTAAAAGTCGGAGTGTATTCACCGATTTCCAATTTCAGAGAATATGCCCATTTTTGCGGAATTCATGGCCAAATAAATTACTGGTCCAGTGCAAATTATAGATTTCATTTTTGTCAAAAAGACAAGTATCAATATAATAACTATACGTTGTATCTGTAAGATTTTTAAGAGGTTGTATTTTAATGTAAATATAATTTTGTATTTTGTCTTAAACTGTGGGGCTGTATTCATGCACAATCAGTATTGGTGGACAGGAAATAACTTTTTAATTATATGTAATTGGCCCTGAACATGTATAAAAACTGAAAGAAAGAAAATCATCCCTGTTAATGCAACTTCTTCACCATTTTGTGCAATATGTATACATGTTTGGGGGCCAAAATAGGCTGTTCCTGCCCGCTGACGTTATGTTATACAGATGTATAAATATTCAGTTTTAATTCAAATATTGTATAACTATTTTCATTTTGCTAGGTACTTATTTCACAACTATTTGATTCGGGGAATTCATAATTATCAAAATCCATTCATACTTTAACAAGTTAACAAGAATTTGTCACAAAATAAAGTTAAGCGAAAGTTTAACACTTCACAAAAGAAAATAGATTTACAGTATTCAATATTTAATGTGCTAAATTGTATTTTCTAGCTGTACGATGAAATTGGTAGTTTTCAAAGTCAAGTTTGTTTTATATCATTAGGTTTTCAAATTGCCTAATAATAGGTCTATTTTTTCAAGGAAAATTGCAATATCTATAATATTCCTTTGTTGTACCAAATATACATAGCAGCCATTTTTATCAGCACCGTATACAATTTGTACCAATGGAATATCAAGTGATACATAATATGACAATCCGTCGGTCAGGCATTGTTTTTAGTGTTTCGTTGTTCTAAAATTTTGAAAATTCAACCAAAAAAAAGAATCTGTCGAGCCTGTAGAACAGTTTTTTGTGTGGCTTTAAGTTTTTGATATTTGACAGCGATCTGGCTTCTTGCCTCAAACACAAGTTTTCTGATCTTCGAAACACACAGTGAACTCCCTCCACATAGACCATTGGTAGCTTCGGTTTTTCTCCCCCAAATCCTTGTTATGAAAGCCTATACAAGGAATCCCACCACTCTGTAGCTTTTGTATGTGCACACTTAAATTTTATCACAGATGTTTGATTTTTTTTTCAAAGTTGAAAAATGTGCAAGTCCAAGTTATTTGCATAATTTGAAAGGGGAGGGAGGGCAGTCAAACCAGGCGGGTGCCACTGTACACAAGCTCCCATTGCCGAGATTGAAGCCGCAGTGTGGTAGCGCCCTCGATTTACGAGTCACATCGCGCGTCTAAATTAATTCACATTAAGCGTCTCATGTGCCTTATAAGGACTTTTGTGCTGTCAATCATGGCCTTGTCAAGATAGCGCCCTCCTTTTACAAGTCACATCGCGCGTACTCACGCCCATGTGCCCTTATATGGGAGGCTCTTGTTTTGCGATTCGAATGTCCCCTCCCATTATATAGACTCCCTGGTCAAACTACATGCTGTCCTGTAAGTATGCATCACCAAAGATTTTCCAAACAACGCCTAAATGCATATTGTCTCTCTGAAGCCAACATTTTTGATAAAAAGAGTGTTTTTCTCCCCAAATCAAAAGGAATTTGAAAATTAATAACTTTTTCTTGATACAAGTAGTACCTTTTAATTTTCAAAAGGAATAATTTTTCTTGTAAATGGCAGATTTTAGACCCTTTAACATGTTACGTGCACAACACTCGATGAGGCGACAAAAAAACACAACCTGTTGTACCGCCCAACCGGCCTTTTTTTTCACATGCAAATAAATACCGACCACATCTTTTTATTTCTCAAAAAAACCCGCAAAATCTTTACAGATGATTTTGGATTTTCAAGGGAGAATAAGAAAGAAGAAAAAAAAAGCCAGACCGACCAACCAGACCCAAGAGACCCGTTTGCCCGTACAACAGGGTTTCTTTTTTCGTTGCCTTATTAAACATCTTTTTGGGGCCATGCATGCTTACAATGACTGCCCAGGTTTAGAACTACCAGACATTGTGGCTCATATTATTTTACGATATAAGATGAATTACAATAAAGACTTTGAAAATCAATCCATTAGAATGACCTTGTTTGTTTATTTTACCTCCATGAGTCTGCTTAAACTGCCTAGCTTAACATACATGTAGGGAACTGAAGGGCAAGGTTACTTTCAAACACACAACACATTTACAATAACTGAGTGACAGTTACAGTTCAATCAGTTCCAAATTGGTGAACCTTCTTCTTGAGCGACTCGATCATATCCAAATTGGGTGAACCTTCTTGAGCAGCTCAATCAGTTCCAAATTGGTGAACCTTCTTGAGCAGCTCAATCAGTTCCAAATTGGTGAATCTTCTTGAGCAGCTCAATCAGTTCCAAATTGGTGAACCTTCTTGAGCAACACAGTCAGTTCCAAATTGGTGAACCTTCTTGAGCAGCTCAATCAGTTCCAAATTGGTGAACCTTATTGAGCAGCTCAATCAGTTCCAAATTGGTGAACCTTATTGAGCAGCTCAATCAGTTCCAAATTGGTGAACCTTATTGAGCAGCTCAATCAGTTCCAAATTGGTGAACCTTATTGAGCAGCTCAATCAGTTCCAAATTGGTGAACCTTCTTGAGCAACACAGTCAGTTCCAAATTGGTGAATCTTCTTGAGCAGCTCAATCAGTTCCAAATTGGTGAACCTTGAGCAGCTCAATCAGTTCCAAATTGGTGAACCTTGAGCAGCTCAATCATTTCCAAATTGGTGAACTTTCTTGAGCAGTGAATGAATTCAGAAGAGCCTGGGCACACAAAATGCTTGCATGGAGCATTGTGAATTGCTTGTGTGATAGCTCGCATTGCTTGGATTATATTTACTCGTGGACAGATAACAAATGCAAATCGCTCGCCAATTTGGAACTGATTAAACTATAGATACACTGTAAAGCACTATTTTTCATGGCATCAAAATGTTTCACTTTCACAAAGACTGACAATTTCTGCAGCATTAAATTGTTTTTGAATTATTGTCTATTTCAATGCCAAATTTAGTAAAATGGGAACTTTGTGAGTATATCGTAAAATCCTCGTTAATTGGGATATTCCCATACACATGAAAAATGAATGCTTAACAGTGTTTATGTAGCACCTTGGGTTCTAATAGACTGTTGGAAAATATTCTACTAAAAACAGTGTGTCAATTTGAAATGGCAATAATTTAAGTTTCCCCAGGGCCCTATTTCATACAGGTCAACTTAAAATAAGTTAAGAAATAAACACAACACCAAAAGTAAGTCCCCCTCTCAAAATGTCGTCATAACATCGTCTGGTAAAACATTTTACCAATAAAACTTAGGTAGAAATAATCCTATGACTGTTTCCTAAGTGGTGTTTGAAAATGAAAGATGTCCATGACCTCATGAGCTCAAATGAAAGACAAAAACTGCCCTTCTCAAAAGTTTATGAATTGCTTCTTACTAATGGAAAAACACCCGTGGTTGAGCGAATATTACTGTAATGTGTAATCAATTCATGATCATTCAGCCATGTAAATCCACTTCTTGGCTCAGATATTAGCACATTGAGTTAGGAAACAGTCATAGGATTATTTCTAACTAAGTTTTATTTGTAAATGTTGTTACCTTACGATGTTATGACGAGATTTTGAGAGGGGGACTTACTTTTGGTGTTGTGTTTAGTTCCTATTTGATTCTTCTTGAGTTAAGAATAAAAGCTCTTAGGATAACTTAAAGAATAATTCCGTAGTAAAGTTAAGATAGCCTCTGACCTCTTCTTAATTTAAGAAGGATATTCTTAAAGGTAGATGTTCCGATTTTAAACTTGAAGTTTATTATTCTACATGAAAGGTCATCCTTAAAAAAGTCGTATTCCAAAGTTTGAGTTGCATAACTCTAATGGTTCTTATTTTAGACGCAAAAGATGCCGTGAAATGTACCCATTGAGTTGTACACAAACGATATTGGTGGTTACCACCTTTTGCGGTAATTCGACGTTATTTCATCGATTTCACCGTAATTATACCGATTTAGGCCGTCAAATTTCAGTATGATGATGAGAAAAATACGAGCTTTCATATGATATGAAAATCTCCGTATGTTTGAAATAATTCTGTGTTACAAAAATGTGATCGGGTCATCTACCTTTAAGCAGTTTTACACTGCATGTTTTGGGGACAAGCCAAGCCCTGTTGGCGCTGTAGCGGCGCTAAGCATGCTGGACTGCACAAGAAATCTTCTTTGAATTGGTGCATTCAAAATTACCTCTATTATTACATAACAGAAATAATCAAATTCACATACAAATCTTATAATTTATAATATACTTATTAATAAAACTTTGGTAATCATCACACGCAACATATTTACAGAATTGGTACACCCACACATGTACAGAAAAGGATTAAATATCTTTCTATTTGATTTCTAATTATATGTATTATTACATTTTGGAATTGGGACAATTGTTTGCAACATGTACAGAAAAGGATTAAATATCTTTCTATTTGATTTCTAATTATATGTATTATTACATTTTGGAATTGGGACAATTGTTTGCAACTCGTTTAACCATTCATAGATATCTGCAAATAATGTCATATTACATATTGCATACAACATTGTAGTTGAAATATATATGAACATTTTCAATATGAAATTGGATAAAATATTCTTCTATTCTGAATTCTAATGTAATTCAATTGGAATGGACACAATCAATTTGTTGATTCTTATAACATAATGTACGCCTTCTAATGGGGTAAAAATGCCATATATCTATCTATAAAACTATTTCGAACTGCATCGCATTGAACACTTTGCAAGAAGATTGCTTCTTTACCAGATCTATGAAACTATGTGAATGATGGTTTAGATTTTGAATTCCAGAAACGGATAGTAATAATTTTACAACAGACTGTCAACATTTTTGCCTAGAGACAGACACTGGGGGGAATGTATTTGCATTTTGCCCGTTTGGTTCAGATGTAGCCGGGGTCAGAAATTCATCAAAGGTTGCGAGAATCTTGTCCAGAATGTTGGGATGGGAGAATCTGTAGGATTCAACTTTATTCAAATAGTGTATTACAAAATAACACTACACAATTTTATCTTCCAAGAATCAGCTTGGCTTCTCGAGTCTTGTCAAAAATCGGCCCCTATAGTTTGATCAGTTCCAAATTGGGGAATCCGTCTTACCGCAGCGAATGAATACAGAAGGACATGGACGAGCATGAAGGTAACTAGCGCACCATATGCGTGACGCGTACCACCAATACCGCGTGCGTGCAGCCATAATCGCGCATGTACGCTTGGATTACTTTTGCGCATGGAGAGTTAAAAAACGAATATTTCATGCCAATTTGGAACTGATTAACCTATAGTGTAGTGTCATTCCTTTGGGGAAGAACTTTGGTTCTGGGTCTAAATACACATTACGACTCATGATCAGACCAAATGGCCTAAATGGTTCTGTACTCAATTTTAGCTGTACATTACATTTCTAATTTAAATGGGACAATTGCGTAGGATTCAAATTGAGGTTTACATCAGTGGACAGATTTAGTCAAGTCACCTAAAGGTCTGTAGAATATAAGGGTTGAAAACCTCTGTTGAAAGCATATGTCCACTTTGGCTAGTTCATCTACATGTAGGGTGAACTAGCATACACCTGTTCATTTGGTGACTGATGAAATAGAGTTACGATGGAGAAATCTCAACCTTGAGATATTCCCAAAGGTTACACATTTGTATTGGTGTCTATCTAAACCTGAGACAAACATCTTATTTGTTCTGTTCATTTGGCGTATTGCTATGATCTACACAAATCAGTTCACATCTAGTCTACAGTCTACACACAATTTATCATGTTTTAATATCATTCTACATTACACTCAACAACAAAAAATATCATCTTGATTTCAGAACACAATGGACGGGCAGAACGGAACAGTATAACATTTGGTATTTTTGCACTTTCACTGCAGACATCTCTTGAGCATTCAGGGCAAGACATTTGGCAAGAATCTGTGAATCAATTCTCGTACAAAATCTTGTAAAGGGATTTCCATGGATCAACATTGATTCTTGTACACTTGAGCAGCTTACACTGTAACATATCAAATGATCCCTGAAAAAAAATCATTGTGAGAATCTAGACTGATTTGCACACTCTTCACCAAAATTCTACCCCTGGTGTTGAAAAATTTAATATAGTAATCAAGATTTCATGGTTTTTGAGATTTCAGAGCAACTGCTGCAGCAATCACAACCCATGGTGTCTTCTACTGCGTAAAGTCAGACCACCATTCCTGTAACAATTTAAGTGTAGCATTACCGTTTATTGATTACAGCGTGACACAGACTGCTTATGCAGGTGTCAATTTAAATCTTGAACCTACCCTCCCTCATGCCTTCACCCGTATTCACCTTCCTTCAGGGAAAAATAGGTCAAGATTAGGTCTCTCCTGCCATTTTGGTGGTGAAGATTCACCTCAGTGCACTACATGTATAGTCGTTCTATAGTAATATATATGGGAGAAGTTGAAATATAGGTGAAGATTCACCACAGCTTCACCTTTCCAAAATATAAATTAGTTCAAAAATTCACAAAATTGAAATATGAGGGTAGGTTCAAAGAAGCACAAAAGAAGCACATTGACGCCTGCAATAGAGGAGCATGCAGCCTGCCTCAAGCCCACTCACACACTTAACCACTGCGTAGTATGTTAAAGGAATGGTATATTTTACCCTGGTGATTGACCAGAGCAGGGACTAATTCTTTATTCATGAGGTTAAGGTTCAGAATCGATCATTGCTAGGTCGAAGGTCACAAGGGGTGGTTGCCTATTGCTCTACTATCTCCAAAACCAAGTAAGTCTGCTTGATTGATCTCTATCCTTAGTTTTACTTCCAACATGACTGCGAGAAAATATACTTTTCTTTGGTATTTAATATATAATAGGGATACATTTAATAGCACATAAATTCCATGGCACTGCTAAGATAGCTTACTATATAATCATTTGTTCCCCCCAACCTCAACCCCCATTAACAAACAACTTGTATTCTCCATTCCTCTTAAAAGTACAAATGTGATATAACAGTAGGTTTTCCAGTCAGAGCAGCTCATTATTAATGAGCTGGTAACTCAAGCATTCAGGCAGAACTGTGACGTTGGCACATACATTTGATGTCAATCACTGGACTGCGCACTGATATCACATTCGTTCTTCGTGCGGTATGGATTATAGTTTGTTCGGCGTTAAAAAGGGAGACCTAGTATTTACATTGCATAAAAACAAGTGAATGGACAGTGAAACTCAATAATGGCACAAAAGTCATACTTGTATATATGCTCAGTGTATATGACATTTCCCACAGGGGGGGCAACAGGGGGGGCAGAGAACCCCCCCCCTTGCCCCCCCTTGGCTACGCCACTGAAGGTGAGATTCATGTGGATGAACAAGAATCATAATATGTCTCTTGACATAAAAACAGAAAACATAGTGCTTGATATAAGATATAATTCCTGGGGTATCGGGATCAAGGTCTTGGCCAAGGAGCTTATATGAATTGATGTATAGATAGATATGTATAAGCTGAGGACACTTACTCAAAGTGGGTCCACAGCATATTTTAAAGGATCACTTTTTTAAGACCCCAGATCTTTGGCATTATGTAAACACTAAACTCTTACACATTTTCTCAGATGTCTATTGGATAACGCACAACATAAATGTAACTTTTATATCTAACACATTTTACAGATACATTGGAAGATCTATGAAGGATTATTACACATGTATTGACAGAAATATAAGCTTGTGACACAGTTATTCTTTTCCAACATATAACTGCTGGTTGGGACTATATGATCATCTGTCTGCAGTTTTGTCAAAAACATTTTGATTTAAAATAAATAAACTCATTTGTAGTACAATATCATTCTCAGTTAAGTACATGTATGTCCCTATAATTAAAACATTTCATTTACATAAATTGTATAAAAAAGATTGTACAGTTTATGATACTGACAGGCAAAATCAATCTCATTTTAAAAGCCAGCAGTTATCCTTTATGCTTGGCCTTCGAGGGGACACCGACTACTATCTACATATTGTGAACTAACTAGAAACCTCAAAAATCAGTGATAAAGCTTTGAAGCATAGACCGCTCACATCACATCTCACTGTTTGATCACAGCTGGTGCTATCATCTGCTTGTAGGAGTAGTACTTGCACTCTTCTGGAGGGGCTATCGGCATCAATTCCCATGATATCTTCTCCTTCTGGAAACCGGCTGCCACCAATGACTCAACTTGGGTTTCCTGTAATATGACAAATTGATAGATTAAAAAAAAAAAATTAAGATTCAAAATGTTGACATTTTTTTATGACACGTTTTCGGATGGAATGTAATACCGTGTGCCAGAGTTAGTCTTCCGGTTCCATGGGGCCCACCTTAGGAATGAAAACAATATTACGACGTAAGCTAACTGAATTTATTGACCAAATATTGATGTACTATTGTGTGAACAAAACAGGGAAAATACCATACAAATATGTGACGTGATCAAGCGAAATGAGTCGCATGTCGGCAGTTTTCCATCATATAATGATGAAAATGCTACAGTATGGTCCAAACCCCATTAAAATTGAACTTCTAATCTTTAAGTTACAAAAAATTTACCAACTGAGAAAACCATGTAAAAACATAAAAATGTGTCTCTTCTTTTTACCTGCAACTCAAAATCAAAATACGACTCATTCTGCTTAATCGCGTCACATATTTGTTTTACTTCCAAGTTGCGTCAACACCAGTTAAAATCATATTTTTTAAGCTTATTTACTAAAATTTCGTGGTGAATTAGTGCTGGGCGGGAGGGCTTTCATTGACTGTGAGAGCCGTGGCACAAATTACTAATCCAGGGTGGGCCTGCCCAGCGCTGTCCAGCATGGCTACAACCCTGATTATTATGCATCATTGCGATAACTATAAGAAATGACATCACCCTCCAACTTGAGGTGACACTGACCAAAACGTAAACAGGCCTGGAAAAGCACCCACCCGCCCATAGCAGATAACTTTTGAGTCGGGCGGGTGAAGATTTAAAAGTACCCTCCCAATTGGCGGGTAAGGCTTTTTTGAACTCACAGGCTGGTGGAATTTCTGTTGGGCAGGTATTTTTTTATAAAATATAGAAATTATTTTTTTGTGAGTTACCTGTTGGACTGGCTGGTTGAAAAAAGATCTGCTGGTTGAAAAAAATCTTGAAGTTCTAGTCCTGAACGTAAACATGAATTTCGCCCCAAATTTTGGTACGTTATAACGTAAACTCCTTGTTAACATTCTCACCTTAAACATTTGTTCTATATCGGTGTATTTGGATTTCATGTATTCTCCCCACGATGTCAGATTGCAGTATGACAGAATGCCGCCGGGTTTGAGTAGTCTGAAGGCGTGTCCCTTGATGAAATCAAACTGATGCGTGTGCCACGTGTCTTCTGACAGAGGATATGTGTCGTACAGAATACCTACAGTCAACAGAAACAAATCAGGTCATATTTATATTCATATTGTTCTATTGAAAACGTTCAGCCACAGTGAAACCCACAAACAAAATAAACTGCTCACAAAAAGTATCGAAACACTTAGAAATGATCCAATACATAACGGCTCGAAGCAAATAATCATCAAGTGCATAATTTTGTTCTGCATATTTTGACACCTCGATCGTTGAGATACAATGTTGCGGAGCGGAGTTATTGTCATTTCAATGATCGTGGGTCCAGTTTCAAAGGTGACACTCATCCCTATTGAAAAGCACGAATCTGATCATTCTAAACAGTAATGCAAACCTCTTTCTATAGGATGATTGTCAGTTTGTCACTTTTGAAACTGGACCCACAACCATTGAAATGACAATAACTCCTATCCGCAACATCGTATCTCATCGATCGAGGTGTCAAAATACGCATAACAAAATTATGCACTTGGTTATTTGCTTCGATTAATGCATACCCTTTCGAGCCGTTATATATTGGATCATTTCTAAGTGTTTCGATACTTTTTGTGAGCAGTTCATATGATGAAATGCACATTAGATCCAGAATTCGGAGACTGGCTACTTACCATCAAATTGTCCATCTTCGAGCGTCGGTACCACATCTTCCCACAAACCGTGTAGTGGCGTGACTTTGTGTGGCTGTTCTTTGGCCCATTCTTTTAATCTATCGAATACCCCAGAGTTGCATTCTATGATGACGTGCTCCTCAATGTTGTGCGATTCAATCTGTGTTGCTGCGATGGCGAGGCCAAAGCCAATTTCTAGCACCTTTCCTCCTGTTAGTAAATCAACAACAAAAAATCAGTGAGTTATGCGAGGAACCCCCCCCCCCACTGTTTTACGGGCCTGACCGACCCACTTTTAGCGGTTTTTCACCAACAAAAAATGTAAAATAAGCCATTTTTGGCCGAAAATCTGTCGAAAATTGATTTTCACAAATATTTGACAAAAATCCTGATTTTTGTGACATTTCAGGTACAATCTAAAAAATAACAAAAATTAACACTAGCCCGACCGACCCTAATGCAGGTCCGTCCGCCCGTAAAATGAGTTTTTTTCTTCTTCGCCTTAGATAAAAATATATCTATTTCACATTGACAGGCGTTTAATTAAGCCTGAGGAGTTCACTTTATAATTGAAATAATTTGTAAGAAGTGACTGTTTTTGTGATGAATTGTTTGAGCTTTTCTTCATACACCTTTTTAATTAATGTGAAAATAGAAACGTTTCAGTACAGGAATACAATTGTCATCAGTATCATTCAAAGTAATCTAAATTTGATAGCATACAAAAAAATAATTCTTTATCTTTAAGTAGCGGCGATTTTAATTTAGCCATATCAACTTTAATTGGACCAATGGAAAAGTATCAGGGATAAAATCAAAGTACATTTTGTCACAATCAAATGCGATTTGAACAGTTTTAAACAAAAAACCTCTCCGGCTCCGCACCCATAACTATCTTGCCATTATTGCCAAATAAATGAGCTATTGAGAAATTGTCTCAGTATAGTTGGGAGAAATTGCACATCAGTACAACAGGGGCTGTTCATTTTTATTTACATTTTTCTTTTGATAACGTTTGATGTTGTTGTATTTCAGCATTTTGTAGGCATGTTTTCAAAATGAATGCATTAATAATAAATTGGTGGATGAATTAATTTAGGTTCATGAACGACTCCAAGGAACAAACGACCAGAGTTTTTCTAGCTGGAGCAATTTTAGTGCGGGGCTCCAATTTCCCCAGTGGGGGGGGGGGGGGGGGGGGGGGGGGGGGTCCAGGGCAAGGGCTAGGCAGCCAGCCATGTAGGGAGTGTTTTACACACACTTTTGTAAATTCACAGTTTTTACACACCAAGTTTTTTCCACATGGCCTATACTTTGTACACAAATTCTTAAATGTACACACCCAGTTTTTTTACATCTTCAAATCCTGCCAAAGACCTTGGTCCAGGGGCCTAATATTGATGTAATTATGTGATCAAAATATTGTAGTGAATAAGTGCTGGGTGTGAGGGCTTTCATTAACTGTGAGTGCCGAACGCAAATTGCTAGTGCCGGGTGGGCCTGCCCGGTGTCGCCTGCCGTAGCTAGCTAGAACCCTGCAAACAACCAAACCAAACAAAGGAACAAACAATTGAGCATTGTGTATTGTTTTAACATTTCTATAAATCAACACGTCATGTCTGCGAAACTGTAACATACCACAAAGTTTATCTGGTTTGATAAATTAACCGATGTGCATCAGTGACACTGTGTGCATGCAATCCATGTGTAGATAACCAATTGTAGTCATCTGGATCATTGAACCCAAAGATTACAAATACTATTTATGAGTCAAATGATGTAGTGCTGTACAAATAATTATTGCAAAATGTGAAGACAAACATATGTTGGGTCACACGCAAACCCTCGGAACTTAATTGTGAAACTTGGGCTTTAAATCAAATTCAACTAACCAAATTTCCTCTTAAATGTACGAAGGAATTTACGCTTTTTAAAAGCACTAAATGTGCTGCCTTGCTTTGGAAAAAAAGTGCTTCTTGCACAAAAATATACCTTGTTAAAAATAAATATTGTGCAGTTATGTTGCGCTTTTTGATGTTTACATATTTTTTATTTAATTGTCAAAACCATTTTATATATCATTAAAACTAAATTCAAACTAATCAAGGTCTAAACACTTCCATAGTACTGCAGTTTGTTGCCTTTTTGTGCGCTTTTGCGCTAAAATGCTCATTTTAGTATCAGCTCTCTACACAACATTTCAATGGGATTTCAATAGACTATGTAATGGTGTAACCGTCGAGCGATGTTATCAGGATCCGCATTATTAAGCATTTCATTTTCAGTGGCGGATATGGGGGGGGGGGGGGGGGGTGGAGGGGGCGGGCAATTTTTGACAATACCTTTTTTGTGTACAACTTTACCTTTTTCAGAGACATACGTAGGTTCCATCGATACATTTGCCACTTGTACCGTGCGATTTTTTTTTTGCCGGTTTTGGGACAACCCCCCCCCCCCCCCACGGAGCAGAATTTCACGAGCTGACGGCAAAAAAAATTGGGGACCTTTTTCGATTTTTTTTTTTTGGTGTCCGCCCTGGATCCGCCACTGATTTTGTATAGCAAAAACTGCTTGATGAGCTTGCATTTTGAAATATTTTCCAAATTTTGTATTAACATTATTTTCGAACGACAAAAATGTGGACAAAAAGAGTGGCGCCGTCACCGGGGCTTGAACCCACAACCTCTCGGTTGCGAGACTGACGCTCTACCAGTGCGCCACGGGGGCCAACCATACTTGGCGAGTATATCGCCCAACTATACTCGCCCAACTATGTAGCTAGCCTGGGGCCATTATTTCATCGAAAAAGTTCCACGCCAGCTGGCACAGACAGACTTTACTGTCGAGTGTCGACATTTGTGGCACTGGGGGTGGTTAGGGTTGATATATATTATGGCATAACATTTCTAGTTTTCTACACATTTCCAAAAGGGTGTAGCAAAAAATGAGGATTGAGGAGCATTTTGCTAACTGCTATAGGGTAGCCTATATGGTGTATCAAAAAAAATAGTGTCCTATTTTTTTTGATACACCCTGTTAGTGTTAGGCCTACAGGCCTAGTAAAAAAAGAAACATGTTTCCCATCCCCGCCCGCCTCCGTTTTAGCCGCCGCCATCCGTTTTTTTACTATTTACTATTTTAAAAAATTAAAAAAACCTTTTTTAATTTTTTTAATTTTAAATTTTAAATTTTCAGAGCTATAATTGGTCACCTAAACAGCATTAAAGTACCCGCAAAATTATAGTGTTTAACAGTATATCTGATCATGGATGTACCTGACCCCTTGAGTGACCCATATGATTTTATCATGCCCAAGTATAATATTATCTTGGTGTGTTGAAATAATCATGCATGTTATGTTGAATAGCATTCAAAACCTATTTGTCATTTTATGCATTCATTCATAAATGAAACATCTTTCTTTACCAGATCACAGGCAGGCATACAAACAACAATTATAATTTTGTTGACCCTAATTGAAGAGAAAAAAATAGTATCATTTTATAGGCAACACGTCGTCTATTGTCACATATAATTTACAAAATGTGCTGAATTTAGATGTTTTTTTGTTTCTCTGGAAAGTATAGTGGAAAATCACTGTTTAGGAGTGTCCCGAAACAGTCAGTTGGTCAATTTCGACTTGTCGGCCATCTTGGAAAAAAATAGCAAAAAATTGGAAAATAGTAAATAGTAAGACCCTCCTCCTCCTTTTTTTAAAAAGTCCGGACGGGAAACATGTTATTTATTTTACTATGCCTTAATAATTTTTAGTGAAATTAAGTGGAGAGCAAATGGATCAGAGAATATAATTCTTTTTGAGAAAATCACAAAATTCACTTTTTTGACCCAAATATTTTTGAACAAAGCTAACAAAAATAATTTTGATGTAAAAATGGCCAAATCGCTTGATGATGATGTAACGACACTAACTTATTTTAGGCCTAGGCCTAGGGATGATTTTACTTTTTTAAACCTAATCTAATTCTAATATATTTTGAAATTGTTACCAAAAATTGCTAAAAAAGTGAGAAAAGAAAACGGAAACTTTTTTGGGGGCACTTTTTGGTGATAATTTCCGTCAGGGACCGTCACTGCAGACGGACAAGGGGGATATATTATTTTGTTGAGCTCATAAACAATAATGAGAGTTCATTTATTTGTTGAACTAAATTCTGTACGTGAAAATAGACAATTCAAATCTTGGTTTATCCGTCGGATAATCGACAAGGAAACACTGGTTATCCGCCAGTAAATTTGGTAATTTTGAGTGCATGGAATGGATTACCGTTATTTTGAACGCTGATGTCACTTTTGCCGCACAAACCTGAGCGATGGGCGCAATTTTTGTTGTTGTCCGAATGAAACAAATTTAGCTCCAAAACACGATAAAAAAAAGAATATAGACTGCATTTATTTATGATAACTCCTTGTTAAATTTTTAAATGTTTAAATTAATTTAGGGCCTAGGGCAGGCTATTATAGGTAAATTATTAAATTAAGGGGGCTATCATTTTATCAATATGTCAATGGCCGTTGTTAATAAATTTATAACCCCCCTATCCGATACAAAATAATTTTATGACCCCCCCCCCCCCCCTTGGCCTATCGAAGTTAGATTTTTTAATGACTAAAATAGCAAATAATGAATAATAAACAGGAAAGGTGATTGTAAATATGTACATTTATAAGGGATGCTTAGATGAATGCGCGTGAAGCACGAACAAAATTGCCGTTTTGAAATTTTAGAATCTGAATTGCTACACTATTTTAGATTTTACAAAATTATGACCCCCCACACCATATTTGTGCCCCCCCCCCCCCCCCCCGAAGAAAATGACAGCCCCCTAATAATTGAACGAACAACGCGAACGCAGTACAAAGATGATCGCGCCCGAAAATATCACGCGAATGGTTGTGCGCGCTTCACGCAATGTACGCGATACGCTGCTTTACTGGCAATGTCTGGCTAGACGTCCCGTAACTCAAGTGCGCATGCTCAAACCAATTAATGATACGTTGTAGCTATGTACGGTTTATTCCGTACGGGACGTGAGGCAAGATATAGCCGCTTTAGCCTTTACTTTAGTTGTGTTCGTTCAATTATTAATTTACCTATAGCAGCTATTTTTTTCTTTCAAAAAATAAATCGCATAGCCTAGGCCTAGGGTAGGGATACATGTAGGGCAGTCGCATATATTTTCCGAAATAGGTGTATGTCACGAAATTCTACACCTGTGTGCGAGCGGACCGCAGCACAATGTTAGCCGGATTATCCCGGCAGGCCATCGATTAACTTACCCTTTGAAGCCGCGATGTCTGCTATTTTGTGCATATATGGTGTTTCCCATCTTTCCATCACCGGCTTTCCCATGATCTCTAAATGGGTGTCTGCCTCATTATAATCAGCTCCTGCTTCCTTCCATGATGGCTTGCAGTCTTCACCGTCTTTAAAAATAGGTTGCGACATTTTTTGCTGAATTTCACCGTCTAAAATGCAAGGAATGTTGAGTATTTTTCACGCCGATAATGTACTCTCCGACTCTCGTGTGCTCTTTTTGCTTGATTGATTACATGCATCAGTTTGCCGAAATTATTAACCCATTCTGCCTATTTAGCAGCCCAAACCGTGCAAAAAGTAGCCCAATCAGAACGCTACCAGGCTCCCTGCCGAAATATTCAGTGCGTTTTACTTTAGGGAGCGTTCATAAATACTTGGGTGGGCGGGGCTGGGAAATTTTTATTTTTTGACCCCCACTCGCTATTCCTACTTTTTTTTAACCCGAAACTTTTTCGAATTTCCCCTTGTCAGTCAAGAAACATAGGCGACGGGAAAAAACGTACACAAGTGAATATGGCCAATATTTCCACTGTAAACAAAGTGTCCCTAGAGCTGAAATCATAACCTTGAGCGTACAAATGGTTTGATTTAATGGTCTGATAATGCTAGTAACCGAGGCTACGGAGCGTTCATAAATACTCGAGGGGAGGTGGGGGGGGGGGGGGGGGGGGGGGGGGGGGGCGGGTGGACAATTTTTTTTTTGGGGGGGGGTGGTTAAAAACGGTACTTGTAAATAAAATGCTTGCAAATAAAAGTTTTTGTGAATTAATGTTCTTACTTGCCATTTAATTGTGAAATGGTGCATGTTGCAGATCGAATCAGGGGTGTGCCACTGAGCTTGCCGATCGGGATTACTTAGTCAGCATAGAATTGGTGGCGCTGTTCTACCGATAGGCGTAATTGTAGCAGACGACGCGCGACGCTGGCCACGCGTCTCTCAGACGACCCAATATGGCAACGGGAGTGCAACATTTTGAATTATTTTTAACAGTCATCGTCCGGTTAACGATAAAAATTCTTCTAATTATGATGAATTTGTCAAAATGATAAGTTTAATATTCGCGATTACGTGTTATTCACTACGAATTCAAAATGTAGGCTTCGCGTGGCCACCGTCGTCTGTGTAAATCTACAGCGCCCCCAAACCTATGCTGACTAACAATTCCGTTAAACCTGGATAAACATTGTTAAACGCGTTAAACGCCGGTCACGGACGCATTCCGGACGATTACCATAATTTATTCAAATATGCAAAAGGTCCGTTTTCGCTACGTACGTTAGTATAGGACTTTCCTATCCCAAAATTAATAGTATCCCTGATCGAATCGCTAGATCAGGTGCACTACTAGGGCATAGATCAAATGTATAAATTTACAATCCAACGTGTTACGAAACCAATATAACCAATCCGTGCGCATGTGTGGAATAATGAAACACATGGGAGTTATTCTTACACCTTGTTTAACACCAGAAACATAACTCCATAGTTTTTTGTTTGTTTTTTTAAACCTGTAAATATGTCACCAAAATCTGCATAAATCGGGAATTCTTTTAAATAGAGTTTTAAAAATGTTATCTGCACATGGACTCCAGATTTTGGTGACATATTTACAGGATTAAAAAAACAGAAAAACAAAAACTACCGACCAACCCTAGTGACAGGTCCTTTCGCCCGTAACAGTGGTGTTGTCAAACAGACACTACATTAAATACCCAACGCGCAATAACAAACAATCCTCATACACATGCATACAATTTATACTAGGTAAATTCAATGAGGGTAATTCTAATTAGCCAGATAAACCACAGATATAGGGCAGGAGAAGTGATGACAGATATACACTACAATGATGATGTCTATCCAACATGTCTATGTCTAGTGTGAAGATATACACACTTAAAAAAATAAGTAGTTTTTAAAAAATGAATCCTTGTCAGGGTTCAACTATGAACCAACTGAAAAAGGGTTAAATAATATGACACTTTTCCAGTCATTTTAAAATGTTCCATTCGTGCCCTCACGGGCACTCACGGAACAACTTGTACTTGTACCTTCTCATCTGATTAAATCCTCCGCGCTCCTCCTGGACTATATACTTTGCAAGCCGGACTATTATAGCTCCAGCTCCAGGCCAGGTGACTTATTATCTCCTTCTGCGAACGTCATCATGGATATCCCATTCTTTGTGCTACAATTACAGCCCAATTGGGCTACAAGCTACTTGGTCCCTAATTGGGCAATACTGCATGAAATAGGGATGGGCGGTACTTAAAAATGAGAAATGGGAATGCAGGAGAGTAGAGTTGAGCGATAGTTACAATTTTAGTTCTTTTGACATGCTGCCAAGGAAGGGGGGGGGGGGGGGGGGGGGGGGGGGGGGCGGAGGGGCGGGGTGACCGTACGCAGTAAATATTGTGTGTGTTTGTTTGTTACACCATGTACACGGTCGGTCCGTACGGACACACGCTTGGGTCCTGAAAAGACCAGAATCAAGCAAAAAGCATATAATAATAAGCATGATGGCTGAATGAAATGATAGTAAGAAAGGAAGAAAAGAATAAAATTAAAAGAGCCACTACTCCCAACAAGTAAAGTTTATTTTTCTGTCAGCCTTCTGACATTGGAAAAGAATAGCCTAGTCTTGATCCAATCTCATTTGTGTTAAAGATTATTTGGTTTATATAATTTACTAAGAGTAGCCTAGCTACGGTACTTCAGACTCCAGATGAAAATTAATAGGCTGCAGGTCATTTGAATAAAACAATGTTTACCATTTTTAGAATATCGCAATTCATTGAAACTCTCAGAGTCAGAGGCCTATCGTTCGGCCTCCAAAAGACAACATGTGTGTGTCCAGGCGCGGATCCAGCAAAATGTAAGGGGGGTGATTGAACCCCAACCCTGTACTAAAAAAATGACAGCTCCCTTATAAATAGTATCAGGCGCGGATCCAGCCAAATGTTAGGGGGGGGGGGGGCAAAAATTGAAATTGTGCTTGTACCATCCAAGCGGTGCGCAGAACAGGTGGGGGAGTCTAAATTGGATTTTCTTTTCAATTTTCGAACCCATTTGGTGCGATTTGGTATGTACTTTTGATCAATATATTATTGAAAAGCAATCACTTTATTTCCAATCAATATTGGCTTTAGGATACCAGAAAGAAGTTAAACTATATAGTTACCTCCAAAAGATCAGATTTGTCGTCAACGTACGTACGCGTATGTATCCCGATCAACTTTCAAATCAACTTCAAACGTCATGTCCCTCGCATGCCTCCCCTCCTCCCACACCCTTTCGGGTCAACACCATCCTACACACGCCTATTGACATCAGTTGGAAACTCGTTTGACAGAAGACGATTAGTTATCCCCTGTTTGATAACGCAATACGGGAAGATACCTATAATGGTTGGGTGCCATATCACATGAGGCCGGAGGACACATTTTCAAAAAACATTTTTGTCAATGTTTTAAAAACATTTATTAACATTTTGGTGAACATACTGAAAAAATGTTGGAAAAACATTTTTAAAACATTGTTAAAATGTTTTCCCGACCTAATCCTAACCATACATTTTAACGTCATATAAACATTTTCAAATAACATTCTCGTGATGTTTTGGCCAATGTTTAAACAACATTTAAAAAACATTTTTGTGTTTGCTGGGTAACAACTAATCAGATTACAGCATTTTGTATCTATTTATAGATACTAAGGGATAAATAATAAACCACAGGCCATATCTCAAAATTATCGAAATATAATTGCCCTCGGAACCTTGTAATTCTCAACTCGCGATTACGTCTCCTAATTAATTCAAAATCATGGATTGATTGGGTAAAGTTCTCAGTTGAACTCCGACCACTTTTTTTTCCTTCGTAAATAGAATTCCATGGGTTGACATGTTTAACGCCTTCACAGTGTTTCACGATCGCAACTGTACACAAGTGAACTGAATATATGGAATTGCTTTATGAAATGTATGATGAAAATTTAAACAAACACGTTGAAAAAGGCATTGAATTGGAAGCAGATTTCCATTGTGATTTAGCAAAGTTCTTTTCTTTTTTTAAAGGGAATTACAGTCATAGGCTTATGAGTCCAGAAATGTAAGTGTAAACATTTGAAGAAAAGATCACGTTATAACACACCATGCCATGAAAAAAACCACGTTAACAACAACATGTAGCCTATCATATAATATCGTTTTATTTTGGCAAGTTCCTTTTACTATACACAATTGTAAAAAATACAAATTTAAAAAGAATAAAAAAACCGCATAACATAGAAATTCATTCGACACATTAAATAACGCTATATATCGCCATAATATTATACACATTATGCCTATATCTGATGAAGTGCGCTCAATCTGATTAACTTTCCACGCGGCTCTAAGTTTTACCATGTACAAAACAGATTTTTAGGAAATCTTTCCCAACTTTCAAAGTCTATCTCAAAGATACCTGAACCAATACTAGGCATGTTTGTACTCATTTTAATGCATTTCACATGGTGATTCCAATGGTATGTGATGAAAATCAATAATATTTGACATTTTTGAAACATTTTTTTGAAATGTTGGAACTGTCGTCTGCCCATGACTGCCGCGTGAAAAGTATCAAACATCCCGTTTATAGATAAAAACGCGAATGGTTTCAACATATCCCTTAAAATCCCATAAAGTGACTATAAGCAATAGCCCGAACCTTGGATTAATTGAATGTTTATACAGTGATAATGCGGAAAGGAAATTGACAACAACTTTTAAATAATTACAAATCCCCTGGTTTCCTCTGAATGTGATGTTTCTTGAATAGCTCATGCACTCAACTAAGCAATCATTGGGCTATCTATTCCAGAAAATATACGCACCATCCGCAATTCCGGAACACCTGGTCATCAATTAGGAATACCTATAAATACTCGCTAATATTTCACAAAAAGTTTGGAATTCTGAATTTCACCTTCGGAATTAGATTTACTTTTCATCTAAAGATGATTTGGAATTCCGGAAAATTATATATTATTACAGTGAATGCGGAAAGGAAAATATAAAATAACCATGTACGACACCCGGGGGGGGAGAGGTAGGCTTATAATTGATAACATATTTATTATTCATAAAGATTAAAAAATTACAAACCCCCTTCCCTAGATAAACCATATTCGTCACGTATGCGCTGCATGCATGAGCGGAACAATTCTTATGAACTGCCCTTTTCCCAAAGAGACATTTCCGACGATGTACCCGTAAATAGTTGATTTGAAACTGGATTAATTAGTTATTCAAACCGGGATTAATGTTATATATACATGTACGTTTTAACTTTTAATATAGCTATACCACGTTTAAGGATTATAATCCCCGAGGTCATAACAATTATAATAAATAAATATTTTAATATATGCGAATGCATCCGATCAGAGACTCTGATCTGATTTTAAAATAAATAAGGCAGCTTGCAATTGCATTATAAACCAATCAATACATTTCTTCTAATAAAATTAAGCATTAAGGCAAAATAAAAAAATTAAACATGTTTAGCGTCCCCTCCCGCATCCCTTTTTTGACCCGCTTCAATCTTATCCCCCCTTTATTAAGTTCAATCATAACTGTTTTTGTTTGGTTGTTTCAGAGTTTCAGATGTTTGCAACAGCTTTGCCTCTTTGATTTAGGCTAAGCATTTAAACAAGTTTTATAGTGACCAACACCTCGGAACCATAAAATAAAAAAAGATTTAAAAGATGCCTCCGCCTCCTCCTTTTGAAGGTTCGCAAAGTTGATCGCTATATAACAAGGGCGATTTTGCACTAAACATGCTAAATAATAGTAATTTTGTTGTTGTTGAAAAAAACAGGACGGTAAACATGTTCCTTTTTTAATTTGCCTAAGCCATAAGTATACAACATTGGGGGTTTCTTATTAACAATAGGTCAGGTGGGAATATTTTTACCTCGACTTTTGATGACTGTATTTCAAAATATAAACCTGGACATTCAGAATATCAAATTCAATAACACTAACTTCAAAGTTCCAAAACGTTTAAGAAAAATCGGTGGAAAATGTTTCGCGGTCGCTACTGGACTAGCTGGGTTGTGGAATGGGTTAACCATTATAACATGTTAAAAGTGTCACCATATCATTACCTATACATTTAAGAAACATCTGAAAACTTATCTGTTCCCAAATTAATTTATGTTCCTGTAGTAATTTTATCCAGGTTTTTGTTATGCTATTTGTTTTGGTATGTATACATTTTGTTGCTGCATCTTTTTGTAAAGTGTTTTGTCCTAGATGTGCTTGAGCTATATCTTTAGAATAAAGACAATTTTACTGCGCAGCACTCTTGATGTATGAAATAGTGTCAGGTAGCTGAGGAGATGTGGCAAAAGTGCTTTAGCGAATACAATGAATATACTGTAAAAAGAAGCGTTTATATTTCTGATAACACTTAATAAACACTCAATACGTTTTTTTAATGTTTTACGTGTAAAGGTATTAAGGAGGCATTGCATACGATAAACGTTTGCATAAACACTACAACACGTTTATAGAGGTATTTGTTGTACAATTATTAACACCCCAACATGTTTCTTATTGCTGATATAAACATGTTGGTGTGTTAATAAATATTACAAAATTACCTCTATAAACGTGTTGTAGTGTTTATGCAAACGTTTATCGTATGCAATGCCTCCTATACCTTTACACGTAAAACATAAAAATAAACGTGTTGAAGTGTTTAATAAGTGTTATCAGAAATATAAACGCTTCTTTTTACAGTGTATTATATTACATAGTCATGTATTGTAAATCGCGACAATGTCGTCATCAGGATCATAAAAGTCGACATGCGTTTGAATATGCATAAAGGAAAATGTTGTATAGTGAGTGTTGCCTTATTTTTGTCTATTTATATTTATACCTGTGTATGTTTTATTTTCTTGTGTTTGTAGAGTTCTGCTGCATTTGGGAGCACTGCACCTTGTGGTGATAGTACTCATTTGTGCATTCTGTGCTCCCTGGCTGCTCAGTAGACCTCCTTTATTGTTTTGTTTATATTTTGGGTGTTGATAGCCAGTTGAATAAATTTAAAAAAAATGTTTGTGTGAAATCTTAAATTACATCCTGAACCGTCACCTACGCAAAAATGCCACCAGAAAAAGGCTATTGACACGCTTAATTCTTTATGTGACCTTATTACCATTACATCAACAAGCTCATAATGGTACTGGTACACTACAAAGATTACAAAATTGTGCATTGACTACGATTGTCTGCATCGCCGCCGCCATTGCTCACGGCGCCGTTAGTGGTGTTCCCGTTATCTGCAGTAGCACCGTTTTCGGCTTGCTTTCTCTTTGATCGTCGACTGAATCCGATCCTTGTATACCTGGAATATAAACCGACGGGAATATGTTTATGTTAATGAGTTATGAAAAATGACAAAACTAAATCAATAGCAGCATTCGAAGATATGTTTATGATTTATTTGATTTACAACTTGTTCATTAGTGATGTTAAATTGTTTTATCGTTGACGGATAATATAGTCTTCTTCAATTCAAATGTATGACATCATAAACACAAATATAATGTAAAAGCTGAATGCACACTGCTTATCCACGAAAATAGCCTGTGTAATAAAAACATTCTAACATGTTGCATTGCTTCTAAAATAAAAGGCTAGATTTAATGTTTAAAAGATTTCTGCTCCAAAAGACCCGACGTCATTTTTTAAAAGTATACTTATTGCTTCAGAGGGTCTGTAATGGCAGTCACTGATTCAATTAACTCATCCGCTGATCTCGAATGGAAGAAGAAATCCTAGAAAACAGTATTTAGTTAAAATAAGGCCCATATTCTTAAGTGGGACACAAGATTGAAGGTGGCGGAACTCAAAACATCCATCCATGCCAGACTGGAAAACCTAAAGGCTTCAAAATGGAGTTAAGGCCACTCTCGTCCCTAACAAAAAATGACTAGGTTCCCATACCTGCGAGGTCTGAATGGTAATTTGTTGGCATGTGCTCTAGGATCCACTTTCCCCGATTTAGACCTTGGTAATTTCTTTTTGCTCATCCGTTTCTTTGATTCCTCAGGATTCTGCATATGCCACACCGACTCATGGGATCGAAGAAACCATATCAGATTTTCATCGCCAACTGCTTTGCTCAGTTCATCCTCCATGGCTGAATCCGTGATCTAAAAACAAAAGCGTAAATGGCAGAGTGTATGTAATGGTCGGGCTCTATATTGACGAAACGTAGATGATTTTTTTTTCTTCTCCAATTTCATTCAAGTCAGGGCCTTAACACTTTCATGCGGCAGTCGTCTACACTCCAGACGACAACTCCAACCAAAATTTCACAAAATGTTTGAACAATGTCAAAATTATTGAATTTCATCACCATATTTGGAATCATCATGAGAAATGCATTACAATAAGTACAACATGTCTAGTATTCAGTAATTCTTGATGTAGACTTTGAAAGTTGGGAAAGATTTCTGAAAAAACAAACTGTTTTGTACATATGGCGAAACTAATAAGCCGGGTGGATAGTGTTAACAATATAAATTGCACACTTATTTTAAGTGAATTCCGTAATCACTTTATTAAATTGGTTAAGGAATAGGTGTTTGTAAAATTTCATCGATCAGCCCAGATGAAATCCAATACATGTTCATCATAGAATCTATGTGTTGCCATTTTCAATGGTCTCAATATTGCTCGACATAATCTTCAGGTGAAAAAAGACACTAGGGGAAGAGAGGGAGTCAATTCATATCAAAATCATGAACTTGAAAATATCGATAACTTCAAAGGGAGTTGACAACTTGACAATTATACAGCTTGTAACCTGATACTATATGAATGAATTTTGGGTTGGAAATCAATGCCATTATTCTCACCATTGTGCCATTTTTACCATTTCAAAACAGATTTATCAGAAACCTTTCCAAACTTTCAAAGCTTATCACAAGAATTACTGAACCAATACTAGGAATGTTTTTACTTATTTTAATGCAATTCTCAAGGTGATTCTAAATATGTCACCAGAAATCTGAGAAATCAGCCTTTGAAAAAGAGCCCCCCATTTTTGGACCACTCTGTATTCTGTATTACGAGGTAACATTAAATGCTCTTTGACCCATAACCTCTGACCTCGACATACCTTTTCGTTGTTGCTAGCTTCAGTATAAATAGTCATTGCATCGTCTAGGTTTTTCTGGAATGACAAACAAAACGTAATTATTACAGATATTATCGGATTTGACAATGGGCGTATTATATAAATTTATCGTAACAGATTTTTGAGAGTTATACTTATAGGCTGATCTAAAATACACAAAAGATAAAAAGTTCTGTACAGGGGCAAAGAAGATTTTAAAGACACCACCACAATGCATTGCGTTTTTGCAAAATACCTTAATTCTGGTCTCTAATTTGTCTCATTTCCCATAGACATGCACACAAAATGGCTTCACAGCGCGTTCATCGTTGGAGCTCTTAGGTTCTAGTTTTCATCAATGAATAAATTAGTTTCTAAAACTTAAGAGCTCGACAAATTCATCGTGTTGAAAAGGCTTTAATTGGTTGGCGTTCGCGCAATGCATTGTGTGAAGACCTTAACATCTTCTTTGGCACAGGGGAGCCTGATACATTTGACATTAAGATGTTCACAAAATGAAAATGATTCGGCACCAAAATGCTTCTTCAGGAATCATTGGAATGAAGGATGCATATTTTAAAAACATTTTATTTTATTTTTGAGAAAGAGAAAGGATCTAAGAGGCTCATTGAAGTTGGAGTGTTTTCTTTCACAAAATAGTCTATAATATATAATGTGGACGAATACGTCCTGTCATAAAAACTGAAAAAGTCAAAATAAAAACGTCAACTATTGATTTCACGAACATATTTTTCAAAGGAAATGATAGAAATATATACACTGAGCCAAAAAAGAAACTTATAAAAAAAAGAAACTTATACAATTTTAACAGATCACCAAATAATATTCTGTGCATGAAAATGTACCAAATTTGGATACAATATTACTGCAATGTATCGCTTCAAATGGCAGTCAATAACCAATTGTTTGCTTCAATGACACAAGAGAAATGTGCACTGCCCCTATGGTGATCTGTTAAAATTTTATAAGTTTCTTTTTTGGCTCAGTGTATTCAACACAACTACCAACCGTTAGTCCCGTATCCTGAACGTAGGATTTCCTGTTGATGAAAGGACTCGGAGGAGCGTGGAATTTGCCGTCAACAAACTGCGCAGATAACAGACTGTCCACCTTGAGGGTCTTCTTGTCGCTCGATGCGCTATCCACTGCGTCGCCGGTATTGCGTGGTAACCATTCCCCGGTATGAATGTTGAGGGAATACTGAATCAATGAATAATTATCAGACGATTATAACTTGTCAAAAGGTAAAATAATAGGACACTTTTCACTTGCTGTGCACGTCTAATCAGTGGCGTGTAGCCAATTCGAGTCGTGTGTCGGTTGAGATCGGCACTGTCGGTTCATCGAGCTCAATTTATCGCGCCGCCATGGTGACACTACGTCACAACCTTTTTAGCAGTTTATATTGAGTTGGGTTTATCAATTTGCGTAGTTAATGTCAATGTCTCAAATGATATGATACCATGATCATTGGACTGATATTATTGGTCACGTTCAGAAATTGAGCTGATATTACAGTTATATTGAGCTGATATTATGGCCATATTGAGCTGATATTATGGCCATATTGAGCAGATATTATGGCCATATTGAGCTGATATTATGGCCATATTGAGCTGATATTATGGCCATATTGAGCTGATATTATGGCCATATTGAGCTGATATTATGGCCATATTGAGCTGATATTATGGCCATATTGAGCTGATATTATGGCCATATTGAGCTGATATTATGGCCATATTGAGCTGATATTATGACCATATTGAGCTGATATTATGGCCATATTGAGCTGATATTATGGCCATATTGAGCTGATATTATGGCCATATTGAGCTGATATTATGGCCATATTGAGCTGATATTATGGCCATATTGAGCAGATATTATGGCCATATTGAGCTGATATTATGGCCATATTGAGCTGATATTATGGCCATATTGAGCTGATATTATGGCCATATTGAGCTGATATTATGGCCATATTGAGCTGATATTATGGCCATATTGAGCTGATATTATGACCATATTGACCTGATATTATGTTATATTGAGCTAATATTATGTCATATTGAACTAATATTATGGTCATATTGACCTAATGTTATGGCCATATTGAGCCCATATTGTGTTCATATTACCACTTTGAGCCGATATTATGTCAAATTGAGCTAATGCTATCTATGGCCATATTGAGCTGTAGTGGTCAAATTTATTGAGTATGTAGTCATGTTAAGCCAACCTGTTATGTTTGGTTCTTATTAGGGCAGTTTCGTAATGGAATTCAATTAACATCGCTCTAAATATGCAATCATACCTGCGGCAGAAGTCTCCATCCGTGTGTGGCAAGATTATCAACAGCTTCTAAGATGTAATCAATGACGTCATCATCGAAGAAAAATGGCAAGTTTAGGCGGCAAAATCCTGGCCTATTTTAAATTGAAACATAATAATAAACGGAGAAGCATTATATCTAATATCTCTTTGTATATTTGATTATTAATTGTATAATTATTTTCTGATATTTTTGACAATTATCTTCAAAAGCATTTTATTGTTCGCTGAGAAGAATATTAGTTAATCATTGTCATCTCTCAAGTGAAGAGCTTGGTAAAAAAAAAAATCAGCTTTCAAACAAGCACTTGCTTATCATGCTTATAAATGGCATGTTGTTAAATATTCCAGATAAACCATTACACAACAATAATTATGTCTATGACAGTATTGATCACACACAAAATCCCAAATATTGTACAATCAGAGTCTACGCGGCTAGTTTTACAACATACACAACAGATTCTTCAGAAACCTTTCCCAAATTTCAAAGTCTATGTTTGTACCTAGTTTAATGCATTTCTCATGGTGATTCCAAATATGGTGATGAATCTCAATAATTGTGACATTTTTGAAACATTTCGTGAAATCTTGGAATGTTGTCTGCAGACGTGACGCCTGCCGCGTGGAAAGTGTTAAGCGACGAAAATAAACACATGTTGTACAAGCAAACGGACCCCTCAGGTAGGTTCGGCCGGTCGGGAATTAATGGTGAATTTTCAACACTTTTTTCGAAAGTTTCGATTTTCCCCAACAAAATTAAAATGTTGCACAATGTTTTCCAAATGTTCACACACAAAAAAAGTCTAAAAATATAATTTGAAAAAGGGTTGGTCGGGCCAGTACAACATGCAACAGGGTGTTTTCGTCCCTTTATTTGGATCATATCTTTAAAATGATCTCAATTTGATCATATCTTTAAAATAATCTATTTGGATCATATTTTAATGATCTTATTGGATCATATTTTAATGATCTATTTGGATCTTATTTGGATCACATTTTATTTGGATCATATTTTATTTGAATCATATTTTATTTGGATCATATCTTTATAATCATATTTTATTTGGATCATATCTTTAAAATGATCTTATTTGGATCATATTTTAATGGTCTTATTTGGATCATATTTTAATGATCTTATTTGGATCATATCTTTAAAGTATCTTTAAAATTATCTTATTTGGATCATATTTTAATGATCTATTTGGATCTTATTATTTGGATCATATCTTTAAAATGATCTTATTTGGATCATATTTTAATGATCTTATTTGGATCATATTTTAATGATCTATTTGGATCATATTTTAATGATCTATTTGGATCTTATTATTTGGATCATATTTTATTTGGATCATATCTTTAAAATGGTCTTATTTGGATCATATTTTAATGATCTTATTTGGATCATATCTTTAAAATGATCTTATTTGGATCATATGATCTTGGATCATATTTTAATTAAAATGATCTTATTTGGATCATATGATCTTGGATCATATTTTAATGATCTTATTTGGATCATATTTTAATGATCTTATTTGGATCATATCTTTAAAATGATCTTATTTGGATCATATTTTAATGTTCTTATTTGGTTCATATTTTAATGATCTTATTTGGATCATATTATTTTAATGATCTCTATTATTACATAAAATGCCGCAGCTCCCTATATCTACATGATCTACTGTATACATACCACGTGATTCCACTTATTTATTTTTAGACTGTTTATACTCCTTTCAAGCATTTATAAATTAACATATTTTCATTAGCAAATACAGGGCGAGTCAAAATATTTAGGTCCCGATTTCATCCATATTTTAAATCAATTTGGATGCAGAAATAAAAGATTTAATTAAATGCATAACATGTACAAATTGTAGGATAAAACTCATTTCTATTTCGTTCAAATCGATCATTCCTAATGGAAGATGTATGTGCATTTCCCCCAAGTGGAGAAATTCAAACTTTTCCACGGGAGAACTGTGAAATTGATATTAAAACGAGCGTCTTTTAAATAAGACAACACATAGCGTGTTGGTATTCAAAATGATTGCAGGGTGTAAATAGTTTCAACTTGTTGTAATGAATATGTGCATATGTGTGCTTGATGTATTTATATTGAGATAGCAAAATTATTTCAATTATGATAGATGAAAAATGACATTTTTTATAAGATTTCTTTGAGATTAGTGTATAACAATAATGCAATTTTCTCCCGGCCAACCTGGAAACGTTATAACCATGGATATTCCGAGGAACACTTTCGATTTCATGTTTTTTCGTAAATGGGTTACAATTCTGGTTTGTAATTGTGTATTGTCATGAAAAATTCACCCAGTATAAAAAATAAGGTTTATTCTATTTAAAAATTAACATATTTGAATGAAGAAGTATTTTTACTGATCGTTAGTGGTCCTGTCTACTCTGACTCGCCCTGTATTAACACTTTCCACGCGGCTGCAGACGACATTTCAACATTTCACAAAATGTTTCAAAAAAGTCAAAATAATTGAATATCATCACCATATTTGGAATTACCTTGAGAAATGCATTAAAATGAGTACCAACATTCCTAGTATTGGTTCAGTATCCTTGAGATAGACCTTGAAAGTTGGGAAAGGTTTCTGAAAAATCTGTTTTGTGTATGGTAAAAATAATAGCCGCGTGGAAAGTGTTAAGGACATTAATGTATCAATACCGTTTGTACATCATTCATATATAACTGTATTGATTTTTTATCAATCAATTTAAGTGGCATACCAATAGATTTATTACTCAGTGAGGGGTTATCCAATGTAAATAGTAAACCATACGTGAAAACCCAAAGTAAATATTAAAACTTAAGTACCTAATTTATTTATTTACTCATTTTATAATTTCAATTGAACATCTGTTCTTCCCTTTGTCCTCGCTTTTGTATCGTCTGAAGGTATGTCTGATAGTTCCCCCCTCCCCATACCCGCCCGTCTTAACATTCTTGAAACATTATTTTTAGTGATGTTTGGTCTACTTCAAAAAGACATCTGTCTGTCTTCCCGTTATCTTCATTTTGTTTCGTGGTTACCGATGTCACAAGACCCGTCCCCACACATTTCGCTAATTATAGATTTCTTGAATTAAATATCAAAAACTGAAAACAACAAACTACCCTGATCTACCTTAAAAGTAGAGTCACTTGGACAGGTGAATTGTTTGTTTGTTAATTTTTGTTTGTTAATTTTTATTTTTATTTATCGTTTTGTTTTGTTGCCTCATTTTTTGAAAGATTTTCAGAAATGTTCAAATTTTATAATTAATTATTTTGTTCAATAATTCAAACAAACGAAATAAACAAAAAAATAACAAATCTTCAGCTTGCAAATTCTGCATCAATCTGGCCTGTTACATACATTAGACTATAGGTATTTACTTACTTCATAATTTCAATAGGACATCTGTTCTTTCTTTTTTCTTCTTTCTTATTCCCTCTGAAGCCAGCTCTGAATCTTTTATTTCCCTTCTTGAATTTCTGCTCCGTTTCTGCCGATGTAGACCTGTTTTTTGATTTGTCCTCATCGTTATCAATACTGAAAGGCCAAATAAAAATATATAACTAGTTTCTCATTCTAACCGTGTATAGAGGACACTTATTCAAATAACCAGTGCACAACAACCATGGTAATATTACGCCGATATTGTGGTCATTTTCAGCTGATAGTATGTCATATTAAGCTGATAGTATGTCATATTAAGCAGCTGAGCTGATAATATGGTCATATTAAGTTGATATTATGGTCATATTGAGTTGATATTATGGTCATATTGAGTTGAAATTATGGTCATATTGAGTTGATATTATGGTATATTAAGTTGATATTATGGTCATTTTGAGATGATGTTATGGTCATTTTGAGGTGACATTATGGTCATATCTACAGGCTGTAACAAAAAAAGTTATACAATTTTGAAAAGAAATGTTAATAATACTTCCAAAGTAATTTCTGTTTCAATTTTTTATTATCATGCAAATGTTATTTTCTCAGCTTTTTAATAAGCTTTGTTTTATGAAAATCGGTGGTCAGGAAGCAGAGCAATGGTCAATTATCTAAAGTAGTTGCGAAATCACCTGGACCACTTTTGCGAAATAAAAAAAGAACAGTATGAATGGAATCAGACCATGAATACAGGAATATAATGCTCTTGTGAGACAATGATTCATTTCAAGTGGACAGCCCAAAAGCAAACAGACCCTGCTTGTTCGGGCAGGAATCTTTGGTGATGGAACTTTGATTGGACATATCTTCATAGATAAGAACATGAATGCTTAAAAACGCTACCTTGATCTGTTTAACAACACGGTGATACCAGGAATGTTTTAAAAAAGGTCCTGGGTTTTCGGCGTTTTTAAGGCAAAGATTCAGCATTCTGAAGCAGTAATTTTGGAATTTTCTCACATGCCAACTAACTAAAAAACAATTATTCCTGCATAGGCCTATAGGTTTTACTATATTAGGTACAGGAGTAAAATCCAAACACAGAGTGTGCACATTCAAATTCTAACTTAAACATCATCCCCACCAAGTAGGTGGAGTCCAGGGCCCCTGGAAGCTCCTAGGTCTTAGTCATTTTAGGTCATAGATTCAGCATTCTGAAGCAAGAATATTTATCATGTTTATGGTGGTTCGAGACCCATTATAATGTTGGATCCTGTGGAAAAAATGCGCGTGGTTTCAATTCATGAATTAAAATGGTCCAGCAAAAAAAATCCTGAAGCATCTTTTTAAGCTTAAATATTGAAACATTGGAACTAATATGCGCAAAGCGTGCAAAAATTGGCATTTAACACTAAATAGGTTCAGTATGACCGTGTTGAACGTCCTCCTTCCTCATAATATTTTAAAATATGTAGGGTGGTTCGAGACCCCTTATAATGTTGAAACCTGTTGAAAAAAATGTGCACGAAAGCACGCAAATATTTTAAGTTTTTGAACTAAAATGATCCAGAAAAACAATTCCTGAAGCCATTTTGTTAAACTTGAATAATGAAACATTTGAAACTAATACGCGCATTCTTTTTTGCATGTTTAACAACTAAAAAGGGTCCAGTATAACGTTTTTAACGTCCCCTCACATTAAAATAATGGGGACATGACCCCGTAACCCCCACCCAATTTGCGCCGCCTACGCCCCTACCCTTCCTTCTCCCTCCCCCTACCTCCCCTCTTTCCTCCTTTCTTCTCCTCTTCCTCCTTCTTCTCCCTCGCTCCA